>JAIPRN010000243.1:0-55502 GCA_025469175.1 Geopemphigus sp. TES_GeoC_2020 | reverse complement strand
CGAAAAAACAATAAATATGCAAAGTGTACGTTGATATTAACCGTGTCGGTAAAATTAACGATAACGTGTCGTTTATTTGTACGCCCGAAGAAACAAAGTTCCCCTCGGAATAGAACACCGTTCATTTTGAAACTAATAAAATATAATCGATTTATTACCTTATCGTAAATCGTATTCGTGATATAATTTTGAAACCGATAAGTACGTATCGTATTATGGTCGTGATTACCTTATTTTTTTAACACGGTACCGGTAGTACACTCACTGGCCCGGAATGCCTGACGGCAGTAATTCGGACCGGTGAGTCATCATCATTTATTGAAAAACAAACGAAAATACAATGGTTCACAAAAATAATCTTGCTTAATGGAAATGCCGTGATTACCTGTTGTAGGGTAAAGGTAGTTCGATTCCTCCTTTGTTTGCGCCTAACGAACGAGTCGTCGTGAATCGCCGGATGATACGAATAACTTGTGTCTAAAATAGAACAGAACATTTTATTAATATTATTATATTCGACCAAACACGCTTTTTCTCTTAAATAAAATCCCGAATCGATCCCTCCCCGTTGACCCGTCGAAAGTATAAACAGCGATAATTTATCGTCTCTTTTACTAAGTAATCGATAATTATTATTACGGCATTACAATTCGTATTGTAACTTCCAAGTACGGATAATGTTCGGCTCACGATTTAAGCTACCACTATTATTATCGTTATTTATTTCGTACGGATTTTAACACAAATCAACGGAACTATCAACTAAAACAATACATAACAAAATATATAGATATAAAGATATAATGGTATAACTTTTAATAGAATTATAATTAGTCAAAAATCACAAATATTAGAAGTTGTTCTTGCGATGTATGTTCATAGACAGATGCCGTCTCTCGGCGAACGTAATAAATCAAATAAACGAAATAGTCGCGTTCCTTTTCTAAGACGAGACGTGATTATTCAAAAAGTAGCCCGACGAATATTTGAAAATAAAGCCGTAGTAACAAAAAGGGACTTTCGGAAACCGATTCAATACAAATGTCGAAATCGGTGGACGTTTACCAGAAGGGAAACCGTCGGGTCAATTTTGAGCGTTTTCGATTTATGACTGGAGCGTTTACGGATACGTCTGCTGGAATTTATTGCCCGCGCCGAACGACGACCGTGCGGCGATCTGCTCGTTGTCCAACGCCATTTGGTTTTAATATTCAACGCGTAATCGACGTACGATTCGAATTTGTTTTCAAGAGAGAAGATAGAAGCCCCCCCTTACCACCCAGCAATCATATTGGGTCCGAATGCGAGAAGGACAACGGGCCGAATCATACGGGAAATCGAATTCGAACGATTTTATTTATTTCCTCCGCGTAGGTGTATTGTTGCAAACGGACCGAATCGGGAATTCCGATTTGTAAATCGGCGTGTAAACGAAATACGATCGACCGCTAGTAGGCCGAACTAGTGATATTTTTGAAATTTCGTCGATCGTTTCGGTAACAGATAGCACTCGAGTAAAGAGTAGAAACCTTCTTTTTTTTTTATTCCGGTCCCGATTTTGTGTACGCGATTTTTCCTTCGGTTCGATTCTAATCCGAACGATAACGTATTATTATCCGCGGACAGAAAACGCGTTTAACGTGTTACAATAGCTGGTTAACCGTAATCGCACGGGTTCCATATTATTTTTCTCGCGTTTAATTATTATCCGTATAATTGAAATTGACTGTATAATAATTGTCTTACCACCGGTGGCGAAAACGACCGGACATAATTTACCCTTTCGTAACGTACAAATTGCGACGGCTCGTCGATAACATTAGTTAGGTAATAGTAAATCAACGAACCCTACCTACCACTCCAAAGCTAATACGTGACGGACGGTGTAAAACGGCAAACGTAGTTAAAGGTCCGTCCCGTCACCGTCCTGCTCAGCCGAGGCCGGAGTTGGTGCCAGCGCACCGGTGAACGGGATACGGTGGCGGTTAGGTTAGGGTAGGGTAGGGTCGAGGGATAGGGGGCGGAGAACCGTAAAAGGGACCGGGGATGATGCCGATGACGATGACGACGTCGATGACGATGACGATGACGATGGTATACCCAGTAAGAGCTATCGTCGCCTAACAACGTTTAACTCCTAAGTGAATCATGGGAACAAGACGCCGACGCGGGGCAGCCGACGGAGCAGTCCCGGGGGGGCTTCGGGACGGATTCTCTATCCGGGGAATTTAATTAAGGAGGAGTGAACCTAATTACGGTTCAAGGGTAGCGGCGGGCGAGCGGCGGGTCTCCTTCTCGGGATTGTATTATGGAAATTTTCGTTAGCTGCCGCCTTTGAAATATTCATACACGCGGCACCGGGCGGTAATGAGCCGTAATGGTTTTTTGGCAAAGTGGTGGAGATATATATATACAGGGTAAACATTGGAATTATCTAGGGTGCAGCTTCCGCGTGTACGGCGTGCGCGCGCTTACGGAGCGAGAGACATTGTGAGGGGGCGGGGAGGAAAGATAATCAAATATATACCTGCGCGGTGTGCGCGCGCGTGTGTTGGTACACTTCAATGATGAAGTTTTAGACGATATTCGATCAGGGCTTTTAGGAGAGAAGTTTCGAACACGGTTTATATATATATATATATATATATAGACGGCGATCGCGTTAAGTATTTCGCAATAAACATATTATATTACGTCGGGTCTAAAGGTAATCGTACTAATCGCCAATTACGCTATTTAAGCGTTTACATAAGTTATGAACCGCCTTGATAATACTACGCCCGTAATTATTGTACGACGCGAATTACGGGTTTGTAACGAACGTTGGCGCCGCTCGATGTAAATGCTAAATTTAACGCCCGCGGCGAAACGCGGCCGGCCGTTCGTCGTGTTCGCGGCGGTATTCGTCGCGATATCGACTCCGGGGTGTGTTGGTGTTTCCGAAATCTAACAACGTCGTTAACGTTTCAACGTGGCGGCCGAACGTCGCGCCCGTGTTTCCGGTACACGTTTCGATCGCGTCGGAACCACCGGCGAACGGTCGTAATGCAACCGTACGCGTTCGCGTTATACGGTTCGGGTACGACTTATTCGCTGCCGTATCTATCCGCCCCGCGTATTTTTCGTATCCGTAACCACGAACCGATGGAACCGCCTGACTTACCCATACCAACGGTGACGAGACTGACGGATCATCCCTTAGAACGTTTTCGTTTCCGATACACTCGGCGATAATACAAATATACAACGACGACCGAATAAAACACAAAAAACATTCTTTACCTTTAGCGTATATCGATCATCGTTATCATCTACTTGAGGATATAAGTCCGTAAAAAAAGTATACATATATATATACAATATACGGCTCGTTTTCGTTTCGATTTTCTGTGATTCTAGTGCCCGTTTCTTAACGCTAAATGTCAAAAGTTATTTTTCGATATAACGCGATCCGATAGTTCGGATTCGGAAATTATATAGAAAATCGCGACGGATATGACCGTTTTAATTTCGCGATACCGCACCCTCGAGTAGTCAACTTAAATATCCGTCTGCGGGCCCCTGTTCAGGAATCACCCAGAGCTAACCGGCGGTCGTGTATCTAGGGGATTTTTTAAGAGAAATACGATTATTCACGATACAACGGGGGCGGGTGTTTAAATCATTTACCGCGTAACGTCGTGAACGTATGCCGTCGCGTAAGTTAAAAGTGTAACTCAAGCTAAGCCCCTCCGAGCCAAAAATTAATAACGGTACGAATGTTGAACGAACGACCAATTTCGTGTGTTGAATGCGCCGGTGCCTTTTCTGTTCGTCTGATAATGATTGTAGTCGCGTCTCGACCGCTATTCCTATTACTCGAACGAATGACGCTAGACCGTTTAGTCCGGATTGGCCGAAGGTACGTTTTGATGTCGGACACAGTTCGTTCGGCGAGACGTACGGGGACGGCGTGGCGGAAATGTCGAAAAAGATCGAAAACGTATTCGGGAAAAGCTCTATGTTCCGCTCGCCGGGGCCGTCAAAGGCGTGCGACGCGCGATCGTTTCACCGAACGTTTACGCCGCGGCCTTTTCGGTACCGAATGAATCCGCGTTGTACGGCGATAATTCCGATTCGAGCGAACGAAATAGATCGTTCGCGTTCGACAATCCCGTCGTTCGATCGTCGCGGGTAAGGAGGAAAACCGCCGTTTTATTCGCGAAATTCGCGGCTATTTCGAACGTCTCGAATCGTTTTCGTTCGGGTTTTTTCTTTTGGTTTCGCGTAAACGTTCGCGCGCGAGTTTTCGTCGGCGAAATCGTTACGCGTCGCCGTCGGTCCACCGTTATTGAACCGTGAACGCGGAACCGCCGGCCCGAAATCGGTACGAGTACGCCACGACGACGGGCTTTATTAGCACGCGCGGTATGGCGGCGCGGCGTTGGCACGTCGAAATGTGCGCGTTGTTGTTGACGGGGATCAATTTCGGGCCTACGCGGTCGCGACGGCCGGTTTTTCCATTCCGAGCGTTTTAGTCGTTTTGTTTGGCTAGCGTACGGGAAACGGAAGTCCGTAGTAGTCGTTTCGGAACCACGCGGCATAAACGTTCGGGCGCGTACGTGGCGTAATAACGATATCGCTTCTCCGTTGGCCCCACACACGCCGTATCGTTCGCGTTACTGCTCCACGAAGTCCCGTCCGATCGGAGCGCTCGCACCTACACATATATACACGCGCGCGCGCATATACATACATATATATGAAACGCCCGTCGAACCGTACAATGTCCGTCCCTAATTTCCGACCCTCCTATCCCGTGATCCACGTCGACAATCGCGTCCGCGAACGGTACCGTACGATTGCTACAATTACAACTAGTAATCTTATTTTCGTACATTCTACACACATACATGAACATACACACACACATATATATATATATACACACACGTACGTGTGTACGCGCTCCTTAATAACAATAACGCGTTGGCGAAATTCCTCCCTTTTTGGCCTTTTATTTCGTTAATATTTTTTTTCCCGTAGACCTCGCCACCGTACATACACACTGCACACCACCCGTATCGTCGATTAATCACGTTACCCAGGCCCGTCGGAACGGCCGAAAACACCAATCGAATCGGACCGGCCGACGCTTAGACGCGAAATTCGTTCGCGCGCGCGCGCCACCGTCCGCAGACAGATGGGCGCCTATTAGCCGCCCGGCCCGGTCCATTATGCACACTACGCGTTCACATCGTATACGGTGTTAGACGCCGCCGACGAGACCGGCCTCGCACGTCATCCCCGAGGGACCCGAGAAATATAATAACTATATCGTGAACGCAGCAGCGTGGCGTGTATCGGATTACGGCGTAGTTTTATTATTATTATTACTATCGTCGTCGTCGTGAGCTTCGTGTATTTAGGCCCGTCCGTTTGCTTTTTTTTTTGTTTTTTTTTAAAAGCTCGACTGTTCTTATTTTCGCGGTTAAATATTTCCCGCAAAACGCGAGTAGCATTAGACGGTGAGGGGGACCCTATGGGCGGGTTTTTTTTTTTAAGAACCGACAAATCGGCTTTAAAACCATCGGCCGTTTCTCTCCGAAAATCGGCTTAAACAGAATTATAACATTACCAGTCACGACGACGGCGACCACTACCGTGACGTCGTGAACTCTTCCGGGGTGAAATAATAATAATAATAATACACTGTTTACCAATGTTGTATTATTATTATCTTTGGCTTTTATTTACCCGTCTTTTATATTCGCGCGCATAAACGTATTATACGCGTGTACGCAGCGGGGGCAAAACCCGACTACTTTTACGGAAACCCGAGCACCGTGAAAACGAGCTTTCGGAAATTGAAACTTAAATTTTTAACCACGTCGCGGATCTTCGAGCCCCCGCAGAAAACTTTCGAAAACAAAGAATTAAGCCTCGTTATTAATATTATTCATTATTGTTGTTGTCGGGGACGCCGGTAATGGAAGATAATCCGGGGCCGTTATTCGTTGAAAAATTTTCATTTCCGGAATTAAATTACCGGGTTACGCGGTCGCGTCTGTTGCGGGCGCGTTTTTTTTTTTTTTTTGTTCGTTTGTGACCGCGAAAACGGATTATATAATTACGTACGGCCGCTAGACGTTGATTGGCCGCCACCGACAAAGCCGATACCGAACGATCGGCGACACGATTGCGTAAACCTCGGAAACTAGCGCACGGGCAGTACAAAACACGGCCGATTCGATAGGACGGTAAATAGCGCAACGACGAAACGATTGTCGTTTTTGGCGCCCGTCGAAATTACTCGCGTACGTCGCGCCCGTTGGCGCGGTTTTTGTACGGACGGCATTTATCGTAGTGGCAGCCACAGATACACGAAATCATTTTCTAACGAATACGCGCCGCGTGAAACGTACACGATAAGTGTGCGCCGCGTATTTAACGGACCAAACGCGTAAACCGCGAGCCGACATTTTCGTCGGCTTTTCGTATTACAATAATGTGCGGCCGGCCGAACGCATTCGATCGGAGTAAATACGTTACGCGTATAATCAATCGTACCTACGAGTTTCCGAACATAATATTTCGGAGTACAAGCCGATTATTGAAACGTTTCCGCGTGCATTACGGGAGTCGGCGATTATTCGAATTTCGATAATTATTAATACGGCGGCGACACGGTAATCGTGTATAATAACAACTCACGGGTGTAATCGATTTGAAAAAACAATAACGGAACTATGGTAATGATGGTTACGCCGAGTTCGAAACGTAAAATATCGCGCGTTTCCGCGCTCGTTGGAAACAACAACCGACGGTTTCGACGATGCTCGCTAGTAAATTGACTAATTGGCTTCGGAAAATAACGGACGAACGTTCCGGAGCGGTCCGACGGAGCGCTGTTGTTCCCGTCGTACGTTTTGAATGAATAAAAACGTTGATAGTAGTACGCGAGATTTCGGCGCTACGTACTAATCGCGAACGCTCTACATCCCGTCCAATAAATACGAAACGTATGCTTACACGGATGCGACGATGAGAACGGATAGTCGATTGATGGTATCCGCGTCGACGGCGTGGGGTGTAAAGGGGGCGCTGGGCAATGGTAGCAAAACATTCCGCCAGCTGCTCCTGCAAAACACGAAAAACAAAAACAAGTTTATAAAAGTGCTTAGGCCAGTGTGGTGCAGGGGGAGGTTTCGGATATTAACGTACGGCTCGTACCATCCAAACCGCGTTCGTGTCGAGACGCCAACGTCTGTAGATAACTACGAAACGTGTATCGATAAGCGATTCTCGCTTGTTACGCCGGGTAGGCGCTTAACGATATAGCCCAAACAGTTTTCCGCTGTATCTACCATCCGTCTTGTCGCGTAACGACTATAGTTTATTTTTTCGTTTTTTTCATTCGTTACAAAAGGAGATATAGTATATTTTAAATATACGTATATATTTGGAAAACGTTGTTTTTTTTTAAATTTTTTATTAGAAATATACAACCCGCAAAGTTATTTACAGTAAGAATATGTGTTGTGTGGTGTGACATGAGTAACGTGAAACAAGAAGAAACCTAGCGATTACACTTTAGGTTTTCAATGTGTTATATATACTTTTAATTTTCTTTTTTTTTATTTAATTATCGTGAGTTTAAATCACGACACCATATTCGTTTGAACCACCTTAAAGGAATTCTAGGTATTGAGTCTGAGTTAAGTGCTGAAATTAAAGAATTTGGATGATTTATTAGACGTGAACGAAAACGTTTGTATGTAATCGAGGTTATTTCAGAGACAGGTTCAATATGTAAGTCAGTATGAAGTGATAGGTTCGACACACAAAAAAGGGTCATGGTTATCGAGTGTAAAGTGATCGGTTGAAACCTTTGTATTTTATTTATATTTGATAATTTAGTCGCACCCCATAGTTGGATGCCGTAAGTCCAGATAGGCGTGAGAAGTTGTTTATAAAGGAGTAGTTTGGTATTAAGATTGAGTTTGGAGCTGCTTCCTAAGAAACAATATAGCGATTTTCTTCAAGGATTTAAAGAGGTACGTTTATTTATAACATGTTCCGTCCAAATAAGACGTTTGTCTAGGGTTAGGCCCGAACATTGGAGACTTTCCGTGTGATTTGGTCGTTTAGGTTGATTGATGGAACTTTATCTTGTCTAAGAGAAAATGTAACGTGCGATGATTTAACGTTATTGATTTTAATTTTCCATTTAGAATACCAAAAAGATAGACTGTCCAAGTGATTTTGTATGAGAAGCTCGGCAGTATGTGGATAATTTTGTCGTCTGCAAATTCTGCTACTGAAGTAAATGAGGTAGTTGGTTGGTCAGTTGTGTATAAGTTAAATATGAAGGATGAGGAAATAGCTCCTTGTGGGACACCAGCTAGAATGGGAGCGATTGATGGCATCTCGATGCCTACTTTTGTTACAAAGTAGCGAGTTTTGAGGTAGGATTGAAAATTTGCAATTTTTCGAAAATTAAACGCGTATCGTGAACCAAAGATTTGGTACAACGACGAAAGGTTAGTGGGACGACTAGCGAGTGATATTTAAATGCGCGACGAAAACACATCCGCAGAAACAAAATTCGTAGCCACGATACATACGCGCGTTTCGTACAAAGTAATCGACCACGTAGACGAACGAAACGTTCGAGAAAACACTGTCCACCGGCTCGATCTCTTTATTGTCGTTTTCGTTAGTATCCTTCATTCAGAAATAGCTAGAAATAGTTACGGTTCGGCTGTTACGATACGGACCGAAACAATAAAAATTCGAGTCAACAACATCATCCACGCGTTCAATATATTTCTGCCGATATATCGAGCGCGTTGTATATCTGTACGGCTGCCGCGGTCTAACGGGCTTTTGCTGTTTCCTCATCGTCATCATCGACCGGATCGAAATTCGTTTGGTTCTCGTGTGTAAATTGTATAAAAATCTGCGGGTTGGTCCGACAATTGTCTCGAAACCACCCGGGTACGTAGTCAAGACTACACAGTAAGGGGTGGCCCAAACATGAACGATATTCTCATATTCGCTGACCGTGAGTCAGCAAAGGTAACACTCAGGTAACACCTCTCCCCGATTTTAAAAATACCCGACGCCAACACGCCCAAGTAAGTAATTACGTCGGAAAATTTTTTTTTAAATTTTGAATTTTCGCCGCGTACTGTGACGATACCTTTTCCGTAATGCTACAACGTTAGTAAAGCGTTTCAAAACGTAATCGTGATTTAACTATAGTACCCGGAGACTTAAGTAGTCTAAAACAATATGGCCAACGGGATGACCAATAAAACGTTTTGCATAGACGGGGCCATCGTTTAGCTACACGCCCGAGGGATAACCGTCAAACGAAAACTGTTATATTTCGAAAACCGGCGTACTTCACTGGAGCCGCCAATTGGAGAACGGTTTCGAATGTATAGAACGAACGGAACGAGAAGGGAAATAAAGGAAACGTACGTTTTCGTGAATTTTCGAGAACACGAAAACTTAACGGATTCTGATAGTCGTTATTATTGTTTCGGCAAAACAGATCCCCAAAGTAACAACATTATTGTACACTAGTGTGCCGTAAGAGTGGAAATTTTGTGAAATCCGAGTTCCGGACGTTCGGCAAAACGAGGTACAAACGAGATTCACGTATTTACTACTACAGGCGCGCGATGACGATCGATTTTTCGATTTTTCTGTTATCGCGCGACGCGTTTTCGTCATTCGAAGCGAAATTCGACGCTTTTCGCGAGTCGCCGAACACGCGCAACGTAAAACGATTTCACGTACCCACACCGCGTCTAAGTACGTTTATATTGTCTTTAATTGTTGACGTTTACATGACCGCAGCGCGTACGTGCAGCGGACAATTCATTGTGCACGCCCGTAATGGCAGGGACTGTTGTTTTTATCTTTATTAACGTCCGTAACTACGACGTTGATAATTGACAATAATTGAATATCGGTCGGTCAACCACGCGTCCGCTAAAACGTTCCGTATTGAATACGTTATCGTGCCTGGTTCCGTGTTCTTGTCGAGAAATACGGTCGACGTTATCGACGGATTCGCGCGTTGATTTCCGTCGCCAAAAAGACCCTGTGGTTCGGAACCATTGGGTGGGACAGACTAAAATACTTATTTCGGACGGGACGGGTAGGTAGGTTGAGGATGGGAACCCGTTGGTAATCGCGGGTATCCGACGTAGAGTTTAGTCGACTTCTCAGCGCGGTGTTGTGCCGATTGCTCGCGGAACGTGCGTGTTGCGCGCGGAAAATGTTCGTCGTTTCGTCGGTCGCGGTTTTCGGTCACCCGAAAACATGTTCCGCGATATTCGTCGGGCTATTTATAAATACGAATATAACGGACCGCCGTGAAAATCGTGTTCCGTAATATTAGGCCGTAACGTCGTCGTCGCGTGTCGAATGAATAAATTACGTACGTCCGATTATTGGATCAACGCGTAAACGTTGGAAATCGCGTTTCCGGAAATTATAAATGTTAACGGTAACGAGCGGTAAGCGCAGATCGGGCCTGGGGAACGACGAAAATCTTCACCGAATTTCCCGGATTTCGAAACCGGTCCAAACGGTGTACCGGGTTCGGCCGACATCGTCGCGCGCACACCACAGTCCGTTGCTTCCCCCCGAGCCATCCACTCATCCCCCACCCGAGCCCAAATCAACCACATCACTTCTATCGGTGACGGCGGCGGTGCCGTCCTTCGTGCGACGAATAACAACGCCGGATGGCGAAGAGAAAATAAAAATTATCGAAAATATTAAAAGAACCACGACGACGCGCGTGCGTCGATTTGTTTTCCGCTTATAATTAGGACGGATCCATTTAAATTAATTTAGCCAATTTATACGTCCGTCGTATTATCGTTTCCCTCACACGCGCTAATTAACTACACTGTGCATGTATAACGTAATAAACACACACACACACACACACACACGCTGCAGGACTGTGTATAGTGTTAATTATTTGTAATATGGGACCTCGTGCGTGTGTGTACGTTGAACACGAGAGAGAGAGAGAGAAACCCGTCACCCGTATATTACAATTAATACCGTACTATACATAAACGAGTACAATGCGCGCGCGCGCGCCTTCCCCTCCGAACACGGGTTTTGCCCTCTCCGCGGACGCGCGCTCGCGACCACCTCCCGCCCGTAAGTCGGCATACTTAAGCCGACCGGGTCCTAATTGAAATTAAAAGGGTATACGCGCGTATCGTTATTATTATATACGCGTCACGTAGCGTACCACCGCCGCTGCCGCCGCCGTCGTCGTCGCCGTCGTTCCGTTGCCCGTTTAAATTAGTGCGCGCGCGCGTCCTACACCGACTCGCGGCGTATTAAATTAATTAAAACAACGTCTATTTCGCGGACGTCGGGACGAACAATTGCGCGCGTTCAACTGGTGGCGCGCGCTTCCGTGTAGCACGTACTCGCATGTTATCGTTCGCGTTCTCCGTATATAATAATTCGCCGCTCGGATTCGACGGTAGGATGTGAAGTGGTGGATGGATGAAGGGATGACGGAGCCCCTGGGCTACGCGTAGTTGTTCGTGTCCCCCCTCTCCGCCTCCCGATTACTTTCGGGTTTTCTTTTTTACCGAAACCCGGGTAGGGAACCGGTACGGGCTAATAACCGAAAGGATTCTTGGTCGGTGGCACGATTGTTCGACGTTGTTCGTCGGCGATTACGCGGTGAACGACGAATTGGAAAACTGCGAAACCACCGCCTGGCGTCACACGATCGACAAAAGTCGAGATTGATTGTGATCCGACGGGATTCGCTAAATTCGAAATAAACGTGCGCCGCGGTCGGGCAAAAAGAGCGGTAAACGTAACGCACCGGATTAATATAACGTTTGCACCGACTCGTATAGTCCGTTGACCGTATTAGGAATACTTAATAAACACGGAAATGGCGGTTGGGACGCAGGGGCCGAGTAAATGTCTTCGTAGGTCGTTCCATTTTTTTTTCGCTCGTTAACGGAGATCGTCTTCCGTAGTTTGTCCAATTCGAGCTCTGTTCGTATTATACGTGTACAGTACTAATCGTGACAGTAATTGTCGACGTACCGTATCGAATCCGTTACGTATTGTATTTTATTATAACCTAACCCGGACCCTTCGGCACGTTAATCGATCGTCGTCAATCGTTATAGAGCCACGCGGCACTTGAAAAAGGCGAAAATAGCGTCCTTTTAAGGGGGACGGAAATCGTGCGAGGACGATCCACTAAAAATACTATGATCATATCAGCCCGTCCGAAAATCGAGTTATAAACTCGCCGATATATAATAGTTTTGAAGTTTAGTACTTATCGGTAGTATAATTTTCGTACGTACGTTTACACACACACACACACACACATGAGCTTTAACTTTATGTTTAAACAACGTTTTGTACAAACGGCGCGAAAATACGCCGAGAAAATTAATTTGTTCGCGAATCGGCCGTTCGATTGTTTGGCAAACGCGTTAAAATCGAACACGATCGCGTTTTGGGATACTTCCGCGTAATGGTGAACACTCGTCCCTCGAAAAATCGAAAAACTCACTCCGATTTATCGTAAAAAACCACCACGGGTAACGGGTGGGGAGATATTGTTTCGAGCTAATTGAAAATCGATTTTCACAAACGCACGTTTAATACGTGCGTGTATATATCATTTTCGACGTTCAAATAAATCCCACGTATGGCGCCGAAATACCGATATCATTAAAATTACAAATAAGTACACTCCCCCCCCTCCTAGTGTTTTTATAATTCAGTACATCGAAAATACGTTTTACGTAAAAGCGTTAAATTTATTTTACGAAAATCTACCCAACCGTCGCTCACGTCTCGCGAAAGATATTTCAAATTTAATATGTCCGTTACGGACAGGGTGAAACGCTATTCGCGTACGTTGTTGAATAAATTATTGAAACTAACATGTGTGTGGGGGTGGAGTGGTAGTCGAAGGTTCTCAGTCGTCTGTTTCGCTGAAATGTTTCCAAGTAGTTGTTAGGTTAGATATATATATATATAAATATAGGGTTGAAATGTGAAAACGAACGAGGACCAAACGCGTAACGCAAAAGACGATTATTTTTAAAAATAACGTGTTTTTACGTCGACAAACTATAGGCGGTAACGTTCGACGGCGATTATAACACGCGCTTCGCTAAAACGGCCCGTGCCGCGATCGCGTCTCCAAAAACGGAATTTACAATTTAGGTAACATACCGTCGGTTCGTTCGTGTCGGACGCGACGCGTTTACAAAAACCTCGTCGCCATCCGCGAAAACGACCGATCGTTACGCGTAAATATAATTTTCAAACGCGACGAAAAATCGAATTAAGCTTGGCTGGCGTTCGTTTCTGGATTGGCCATTAATCCGGACAGACTTTCCGCCTCGTTAACCGCCCGTTCAAATATTCGAACCGTATACAGCACGCGGGATTTACGATAATCGATCGAAACGCGCGCGCGTTTACGCCCGGCTAACCGTAAATATTACGGCTGTACACAATCGAGCCAGGAACGATCCATGCCCCAAACAGGGTTTACCGACTGATTATTGCGCTTCGTACGCGTCCGACACGGAAAATCGAAACGAAAATTCGCCACGTCGTCGCGTCGGACTCTCGCGAAATATAAGCGAAACGTGCTTCAACTAGACCATTAGTTTACGTCCATCCACTTACTCTCCATGTCCAACATGTTGGAGAGAATCACTCTCCGATTTTCCCATCCCCTCTTCCGGAGTTTTTCATTTTTACAGTACGTACGTCGCGCCGCGGAACCGTTACCGTTGTCCCGTTAATTTTGTTTAATTCGATCGCATTAGCCACCCGTAACGTACGCGATCCGTCGATTTCGACTCGGGGAATCCATCCATCCACTGTACACATCGATCCACCGTTTATGTCCAACGTAAACGTTCCCCGGATACACGCCGTGCACGCGAAATATATTAGCCCCGATAACGTTGATAAAACGTTCATTAGCGCGTCTATTATGCGCGCAATTATTTTCATTACGGTTAATTATTAAACACAATTAAGTCGACGAGAAAGTGTTTTCAATTCGTACGTACGCGCGGGGCTATTGTGCGTACGCTGTCGTTATTATTTATTATACGTACGTGTAGTATGACGTGTACAATACTCCGTTCGCGTTTGTTTAGAGTTTTTTTTTTTTTTTTGTCTACGGTGGGCTTCAATTAAACAATTTTTTAATTGGCCAACAATATAATACGATAACGTTTGATATGGGTTCGTTAGAATATCCGAGTTTAACGGCCCACTTAAGAGCGCGTTACCGTATAAAAATAATACACGACCGAAATAATCGGTCGACGCGATCGCAACAGCAGCAGCAGCAGGTCGTCCCGTTGCGACGCGTAACAGTCGTCCATGGAATATCATTCGTAAAACGTCAACGGTAAAACGAAAACAATTACGTATTAAAAACGAATCGTCGTCTCGCCTTGTGTGCGTGCGTGTGTACGTATGAATGTATAAAGAATAAGGCGTACGCGTGTCGAAGGAACGCAATTTGCCAATTAATAGAACGTCGATTCCGCAAAGCGTACGCGTCTTGTACGCGCGTAATATTTTAACATGTTGGCCGCCGCGACGTCTCCTTAACACATTGTAACGAATATTAAACGTCGGCTCGACGAGAAAACCACGCGACGTCCATACAGCGTTATTTCGCGTATAAACGCGACGTTTCGGTTTTCGTTTTTTTCGTCCCGTCGGGCGCACCGGCGGCGCGATTTCGTTACACGGTTGTACAACGGCCTGGCCCGTATTCATTACGGTCGTCTCGACAATCGCGGTACGGCCCCGCCCCGTAGAATCGCGACCGCGCACCGAAAACCCGATCGAACCGACGATTCTGGACGGTTTTTCGGGGCGACCCGGACGAATCGCCACATTTCCGTTTCCTGCGCGCGCGGTTTCCGAATCGGTTCGAAAGCCGGGAACGACCGGGCGACAAACAGAGCGTTTACGCAAAATAGCTCGTATAACGCGTTTACGACGAAGCTACCGGAGAAATATTTTTGTAACCGTTCCTCGGCTGTTATAGTAAACAAAACGAACCCGAACGACGCGCGTAATACGAAAACACGCGGTACAAAATGATTTCGGCGAAACGAACAGTTCGGGTATATTATTATATTCGGATATATAACAGTCGCGGTATAAACCACGATGGAACGTATTCGGGATTTTCGCGTACGTCGGTCGGTCGGTCGGCTGGTTGTGAATTACGTGGTTATTTAAAAAACAAAAGAAAAAAACGGTCAAAATATGAACGAAAAAGGTATTCCGTAGCACGGGACGGACGTGCGTATTTGTATATCCACGCGGATTTGTAAATCCGGATAATCGGTCGAAAGAACACCGGTGGGAGGGAACGGGAGAAATGAACGACGAACGACGGGCGTGTGCGAACGATATTTAATCACTTTCGTGCATTATCGCGTGTTTGTCTTGGGTTTAAATACGTTTATGACTCATCGACGATCGTTTACGGTTTTTGACGAAAATCGCTACACGACGAAAGTAAAAATCGAGCGCCGAAACTCGTTGTAAAAAATCCGTTTGGCGATGTTCGTTTGTTGGTTTTCTAACGATTCGCAGAGTCGGAAAAACGTGGAACGATTCGAACGATATTAATAACAATCGTCGTTATTCCGGTAAATTATCGATTTAACGATATCTCCGGAATGTTATCGGTTTGAAGAAACGTACGTCCCGAATGGAACCGAATTCGACGTTGTACAAATTATTCGTATTATCGCGTGTTTACAGGTATCCGACCCGTTTTACTTTGTAGCGCTAATCGCGTTTCTGCAATTAACTCTATTTCCAAACACAACGTTATTTTAACATTCGATTTCGTTAAAAAGTATCGCGCGACCACCGCGTCAAAAGAAACGCTACTCCTCCTTCCCTTTAAGTAGTCGGTAGCTTCCAAGTTTCCCCTGTCCAACGTTTTCCCGTTTCAACGTACTCTTAGAGTTTCTACGTATTTTCTCGCCGCGTCGTTAGGTGTCTTCCCAGCGATCATTTCGCCCGTCGCGTTTGTTCTTTTTCCAGGACCACGCGTACCAGTGAATACGCCAAACGTATTTGTTCGCGGTAAATCAGCATATTTGATCTCCGGAATAGTGCCGGATCGTTTCTTAATCTCCACTCGCCGCCAAGCGTATCATTCGCTGATCCGAAATTATTCCCTACCAAAATCGACAGTTCCCTTTTCCTCGGCGGCCACGGTTCCGTCCCATGCGTAACCCACCGGGAGCGCGGTCAACGTATGGACGCGTCATTGTTTTTTCACCGCCTTCCACAGCGATCGTGTCCCTCGCGAGACCATAGACCAACGTTCATTCTCCACGTCGTTACTGTTTTTTAATTCGAATTCTTCATTTGAAACACCGAACATAAGTATTCGAATCGTTTATAATTTTGTTAAAATTGTAAAACTAACGCGTGTTTATCAAAACGACGCTACGTCAACAATAATCGCCGTAAAACAAAATTCGTTTATACCGAACACGAAATATTTGTACGCGTAACGAAGTTTAGGTTCTAAAAATCAGCCAAATGATTGAGCCGTAACGCAAGAATCCAGGCACAAACGTGCGTTTGTTCCGACGGATCCCTTATATATTCCCGTGCCCAACCGTCTTCCTACGGCCGCGTACTACGTTTTGTTCCAATAGACGTGTCGAAGTCCCACTTTATTCAGTCGACGAACCAATGACATTAATCCGTCCCGCGATTATTGCGCGAGCGCCGGATCACCCTGTATGCCACCCTACATACGATCCCTGTAATTCCATTCCATCTTTCGGTATATTATTCGTCGCTCATACGACTTTCTTTAATTTGTACTATTTAACGAAATGGGCAACGCGAAGTCTATTGTGCTTTCACTAATATCGGGCCCGTTACGTGTGTACATTTACGACTTTAATCTTAACGAAATGTTTTTCCGACGGTTTATTGCGACCAATTTCATAAAATAACGTATCGGAAACCGAAATCCCTCGTGAACGCTCGTGAAAACCAATCATTTTTAAAACCTGTACATCGCATTTCTTTGTCAAATTCCCGCGGTTTCTAATATATTTGTCCGAGAACGAATATCCGTAGTAGATATATATATATATAAATAAATTGTAAAATGTGCGTTTACTACAATACACATATATACACGCTGTCCGACATGACACGGTATTTGTCGCAACGCTTATTTACTATGAACTCTGTGTACGTGATCGTCGTTCAAAAAACACGAAAAAATACCGTTCGTCGTTCGTTAGGTTATATATAAATGTGTAGATAAGTACGTGGGTAAGTGTACGGAGAACAAAAAAAAAAACTTGCCGCGACCCGACGATCTCCGCCACGACCGTCGTCGGTGGGACGGATATTCGATTTTCAAACACCAAACCGGACATATATTACGGGCCACCGATTTGTTAATACACAAAGACATTGTCTCCTATCCACCCTTCCGCTCTCTATCTCTCATTTTTTCGCTCTTTAGTTTTTTGTCGAATTTCCGTATTATTTTTTGTACGTATACGAACAGTACAAAACGCGCGCATATATAAAATGTCCATGCGTATACTTTATCTGTACTACGATTTCCGAAAGGGATTTTATTCGATTCGTATTTTTTGCACGTTTTTTTTACGTTCAATCTTCGAAATGACGAAAATAACACACACACACACACACACACACACACACATAGGGATAATAAAATTCACCCGTACCGCGTATAACGTTTCGACGAGACGTCGTCGCCCGTGTCGAGAATTTATAAAAAAAATCGTCATTTTGTGCAAAAATTATCCAATTTACGCGAAATGTAAACATTAAACGCTTAGAACCAATACAATTGTGATTAACGATTTGTTAAACAAATTTAATTTTCGAAGTAATATACGATAGGCCTTGTATTAAATTTTTCGGCATTCAAAGTCTAGTCGAAAATCGCGTTACATTCTAAACGAGAAAAATCGGAAATTATTTACCTTTTCCGAGCGCTTTATTTAACCAAACACTAATCGAATTTGTTCGGACGAATTTTTCGTACGTATTTGTACATATAAAACGAGTATCCGATACAAATTTCGAGTAATTCGAAATATTGTTTTCGGTATTGTAACGGGTAACGAAATTTGGTTACGGCGGAAATAGCATATCATTATGCCGGTTTGTTGTAATGTTTCGGTGGTTTGCCGGCGCGCTTAAGAAAACGATTAAACTAAGTGCCAATTTAACCTAACCTACCGGAGAATGGGGTTGAACGTGAAAATCAGAATCTAAAAAAAATGACCGACGATTAATCATTCGTAAGTGTTCGACTACAATATGGTGCGTATTAATTATACGAAGGAGGTCAGTTTGGTCGCGTTGTTTTTCACCGACAGTTCATCTGACGACGACGATTAGAAGAACTAAGGCGCGCTTTAGACGATTTCGTTTAGCGGGCGGGAACGCTACGATTGATTTCGCGATTGATCTACCGTGGAATACTCCACGGCAGCACGCGTCCTCGATACCAAAAACAAAATACCAACCTAAAGAGGCGATCGTGCACGCGGTAACTTAACAAATAAAAAAATGTGTGTAAAAGAGTTGCGCCAAACCATCCCCAGCTCTCCCCGGCCGCCTTTCACAACGTCCACGTACTTGCGCGACGTTTGTTTTCCCGTCGTTCGCGTTCGCGGCGTTTTAATTGGTTACACGATTGTTGTACGCGCCGGACGGCGGTAAACACGTTACGTAAACGGCGCCTATCGGACCGTTATCGGGAATTACCGAATACAATTCGGAACGCGACGTGTACGCTTGCGGAAATTGTTTTCTCGTACCGAGGGACGAATTGACGCGCGTGCCGAGAACCAGCCGGGTCATCCAGTGTGGGCGTTTTATTAGCGGACGTAAATTATATCCGATACGGACGAGCGACATGTTAGCGGGGTCGGTGGTACGAACCCCCCCGGCCGGTACGGTCGCCGCCGTATCTGTGGTCGTGAATTCGGCGATAACGCGGTGTTGTAACGCGACCACGATAATAACGAGTACGGCCGATTCCGGTACACACGGTATCGTAGTTTTCATCGTATTTTTTTCCTACTCCGCGACGACCCTTATTTGCTGTCTTACAGTATATTCGTTAAATATAAAATACCGTCCACAGATTCGCCTATCTTATTACGAACGTTCCATCCGCCTAATGGATCGGCGACATTATTAACGATTCTACGGTGTATATATCGCGAATAACGCGACCCCTACTACGCGGATTTTCGCCGTCACGTTATTATTATGCCGGAAGCGTGTACACCGTGGACTACGTTTCGGACAAACTCGCGGTAACCGTAAAACGACGAACCTAACCTCGCCATTTAGAACGAAAACCGCGGTATTCCGAAAATTTCCTTCACCACCCAACCACGAAATATATTTATCGCGCGTACGTATCGAACGCCCATATAGGGTACGCGAGCGGTTACGTTTTCGATACGAAACTCGTTTAATATCGCGCCGCCGTTTCGAAAATGAATTACGCCGTGAATCCGTGTCAACGATACGTTTCGTAGGAGCGATATCGAAAATCGAATATAAGCCTAATAATAATTTCGCGCCGTTAAACGTAAAAACTGCGCGAACGTCAAAATACATCGGCGCGAACGTCCCGTCTACATAATTAAATATATATATATGTATATGTATAAATATATTACGAAGTTTGGAAATATCGAAAAACATATTAAGTTAGAAGAGTAACAAAAGTAATATTGTCAAACGTTGTACTTCGTAAAAGTATATACGGCAGCGCGCGGTATTCGTTATTTTCGGCTCTTTTGTATTAGGTACACACTGCGTACTGAATGTGACCGAGATCGAGTTGCAAATTACATTAAAAAGTAACGAAATAAGTTTAAACCAAATTTCGGGAAAACGTTATGAAATTATACTTGCTGCGGGATATTCGTTCGTTTTTAACGAGATAATAAAGTTTCGGGAACCGAATTAACGAATTACCAAAAGCGATATTTATTGAATTATCGTACACAACGTGAATATTTTACGGAATTTAAACGAATAATAATAATAATAATAATAATAACGATATAAAATATAATACAGTTTGGCTCGCGAAAGAAATTTCGGCCGAGTTGTTCATTATAGAGTTCCGCGAGAGCGTTATGATTTAATCCAATATAGTAAGCGTGTTCGACGATAAAACGCGTCAATTTATAATCGTGTCGATTAATCGTCACGCAAGCCGGTATTAAATCATTAAACGAATCGATAAAAACACGCGCCGCCGAAATCGGTCGACTTTTGTTACGATTGGTTCTCGTTGATTTTTATAGAACCACCGTGACGAATAACGGACAGGTAAATATTCGAAATTTTAAAATTCCTCAAAATACGTTCGGTCGCGATTAATTTACGGTAAACATATCGCAATTCGTACGGAACGATTGAATCAAATTCGAGAAACGAATCATTTTCGAGTTATTCCTTTCCGCGCCATCTAAAAATCGTAATTTAGCGTCGCCTTTATTTTTACGCTAATCTATTAGCGAATGTCAACGTTTTTGTCCATCGTTTTTATGGTGTTATATTTATATATATGCATACGCGCATAATATTACGACCTTTTTCCCTTATATTCTATACTTATACGTATTATAAACACACCGTCGAACACTTTCGTTAGTTTTTCGTACTTTTTCGCGTATCGAGCCAATTTCGATTCTCAAATATATCCGGAAGTTTCATTTGAATAATAATACCGTTTAAAGATTAACGTCAATTAATAACGAAAGAAAAGCGTTATTTATAAACTGGACGAAAACGGGTAACATAATTCTACGAACACTTAAAATATCTAAACGTATAGGAGATATAGAAAACGTAACTAATTTTTATAATTTCTTTACGTACGTAGGTATTATTTTTATAATATTTTCGTAATCGTGGAGATAGTGTTTTGAAAAATCCTAACCTCCGTCCCTTGGGTCTTTTGCAGAATCCCTAAACCTTTATCGTGAATTGTACAAATTTACGTATTAATCTATATATTACATACAGAAATAGACGAAAGAGTACACAACTGTACCCCATTAATGGATAATAGGCGGATATTCGGGGGACAATTGTCGTACCGTACCCGACGTTTTTAAGGATTATTTCTATAGGAAACGAACGAAACGAAATCGAATGGCGTCGATAACAAATCCTAACCCAACGGGTAAACCGGTAGAATACGTAATTACGTGCACACGTAGATAACTGACTCGCCGACGATTCCGGAATTCGGAGCTGATGGCGATTGACGAAAACAAGTCGTCCGGAAAAAACAATCGAAATTAGTCGGGCACATTTCGGAACGTGTACACGACCCGGGGTGGGTGCGCCTCCCACAAAAGGTCCCTCGAATTTCGTCCAATGTAACGATGGAACGGGAAAACCGAAACGAAAAATATGGACGACAATCGGAGTTTGTTAGCCGGACAATTGGATTTGCTACGCGGTACGAAACGACGGGACAGTCGGACCCCACATTGGTAAGGATATACGGAACCGATCGAACGCCCGCGGTGTTGTTTCACAATAGAGTTTCAGACAACGTTCTCGCGTACTACGTAGACGAGAACGACCGTTTGAAGCCTGCCCGCCGGTCGAATAGCGAACCGAGCGTATGCCGTATGTTCGACGGCGGTCTCCCGCGTTTCCCCGGCGCGGTAAATACGTTCGTTATTGCCGTCGTGGCCGTTTTACGGTCGCGGACATAGTAAAGGGATTAAAACGCGGAAAATAACGCGGCGCGTCTTATTAATAATAATCGGGCCGCGCACCGGACGATAATGCCGCGTATGTTGGCCGTGTCCGGCTAATAATGTCGGCGAGTTCGACTGCCTTGCGTTTTTATATTAGTTACGCGGGCCGGTGTAATCGTGCAGCGAAACGGAGCTGGGTGGCGGCCAGACGAGGTGCGACCAGGACACGCGTAAACGCCGATCGACGGCGAAGCCGATAATAAACGGAATAAGCCGAACAAATATCGCGTGTACCCGCGAAACGCCCGTTGAAACTTCCAACGTACCCTACGGCGAACGCGATACATTACGTACGTTATATTATCGTATTATTGAATAACGGCAATTTCGACGGCGTATCATTGGTTAATTTGGTTTCGTCTAACCTACCGCTGTACGAATAATAGAAATATCGACGCGATTCGACGTCGTCTACCGAATATTTTTACCACGAACGTTTGGCGGTCGGGCAACGTATTTAGCCGAGTAGGACGGCGATACGTCCGTGCCCGTATACACCCTATAACAGGTCCGGCGTAAAAAAATTCCCCGGTAACGGGGAAACGCTTTAAATTACTACTACTCACCCTTGTTCGTAAACGGTTTAATCGTTGACGGTTTGTCAACCCGGGTGCCGGGTACGGCGGGTGTCCGCGACCGGTTACGACGGCCGGGTGCCGGTGTTTGTTCGTCGAGCAGCGGACCGCGGACGAACGAATTACTATACGCGACGACGGGCTAACTGTAACGCGGTACGACGGGCAACGACGGTGCGAATAACGGTGGGCGGCAGCAGCGGAGAGCAGCGAGAGGAGTCGGCTGGTCGGCGCGCGCGATCCCGTTGTCGTCCGGACTGATAAGGAACGCGAAATAACCGCGTAAGCGCGCGTGCCACGCACATCGCCGCCGCCGCCGCCGCCGCCGCCGTCATCGTCGTTGTTGTCGCCGCCGCCACCGCCACCGCCGCCGGTCTATGTCGGAAGGCCGCGCGCACGTCCCCGACCGGTGGGCGTGGTACGCCTGTCCCTTCGGCGCGATGCCGGACCGACGGCTCGGCACGCAGCACCCGCCCACGTATCCGCGCGCTCGCGTCCGTCCCTGCGTAATAAATACATATATACGTATATATATAGGTTAATCGAATTAAGTAGATCCCGCGGATTTATACGCAAATTTCCTCGCACTCATTTTGTCCGCGACGTTCGCCCGTTTTCCGTCCCGGTAACGATATATACCCGTAGTCCGGTGTCCGACGTTCGTACTCGTCTCGCTCCTCACACCCCCTAACCTAAACTACTTCCCCCGATCCACCTCGAGCGACGGATGGATGGGCCGGGTTTACGAATTAACCGACGCGTACGAGTGTCTCCGTCCTTACCGGTAAAGGTCGAACGGCGCACGAAACGTGGAAGTTCGAACGCGCTTGTTTATTATTAATTCTCCCGTCAAAAGTCTGTTCCGTGGAAAATACGAACGTCCAGGACGTATAAAATAATTTTTCCGTAAACGTCTACGTATATATATATATATTGGTTAAACTACGTTCGTATACTTTTGGGTCAGGCGAACGAACGTTCAAGTTGTTTTGGGAAAACCTAATTTAACCTAACGCGAGGGCTAGCGGCGATCTTAAATCGTTGGCCGAGTGCACCAAGGCGCGTCCGTTTATAGGCCGGTGCCGTTTGTCGTTCGTTCGTCCCTGTGCCTTGTCGTTACAGCCAACCGGACGTCAATGGGACATCGCGCGCGTCCGAATTCAAATGGACGGTCTCGTTCGTTAGCGGTCGTAGGCGTCCGGGAATAGTGAACAAAACTCGTTATTGAGCCGGTGAGAATTTAGGCTTCCGGTGAATGTTCTGTCGCGTGGTTGGCGCCGCTTTTAATCTTACAGCCGTTACGTGACCGCGGCACGTTCGACTTTCTCGTTAAAATAAAGCCTAATCTACAGGGATACCGATGTTCGTGTCGTACATGACCGTCCCGAACAACTAATCGTTGTTTCGGGTGTAGAGGGGGAGGGGAGGCGAGTTATCCCTATAAATTTTTCTAATCAAAAAATTGTTCATAATTAGTGCGCCGCGAATTTAGTTTTCCGTTAAAAATATTATCGCCCGTGTACATTCGTCGATTATATCTCGGTATACGTCGACTGTTTACATTTATTTCGAACGTCTCGGGATATTTTCGTTTCTTTCTCGATCGGAATTATTGATCGATTAATCGAGAAAATTACACCCACCAAAGGAACGACATACCGAAACATTTAAAATTAAGGCGACACGTAACGCGGTTTTCACCAAACCCGATTTCGTTTTTGTTTCTCATTATTGTTCCGAAAATAATATTTCCGGACGCTCGAATTTCACCACTAACGCCGTATTTATAATAATATACGATTTGTTGTTACAAATTTTAATAAGTTAAATATTGTATTTTGACGATTCCGATCGTTTCGATTTGTTCGTTTTTTGTGTTTAAAAATGTCGACTTCGCGATCGGAACCCTGAAACGTCAACTCCCAGATTTCAACTTTGGCGACAGAGCCCTAGGTGTCCATGAACCGTCTTCTGTCGTAAATTAAATTGGGTCGAATCGGCGTGCACGGTCGGAAATCGTGTTTGGCCGATAAACTTTGATAAAAAACGAGTTTTAATTAAAATTAGAGAATACTACGTTAGTTTCGTCGTCTGCAATCGGTTCGTATTCGGTTCGCTTTGTCGCGCGTATATTTCGAACGTGTACCGCGTACGAATATTTCGAAATATTTCGACGTCTGCGCGATTACGCTTGCGCCGTAGTGTTCGAATTGGAAAGCGCTTCGACCGACGGGGTTCTATAATAATTTTTTATTATATTAAAGTGAATTGAAATAAACGTTTTTCAATTATTCGACGTACAAAAACCGAAAAACGACCCGCCCGTCTACAGTTTTGGTTTAAAATAACGTATTTGTTCGTCCACGGTTGTGTATATTTGGCGCGTATCGACCCAATTTTTTTTTTAAATTTTAAGGCGTCTATAAAAGAACAATTTACTAGATTTTAACGTCGAGTTAAGGGTCGCACATAATGAAAACGCTGATTATCTAGCTTAATCGTCGTCATCAATAAAAATTCATCCCGCCCTTAAAATTCTCTATTCCGATTTTTGTTTATTATTAAAGAAATCCATCGTTGAAATGTGGGACAAGAAATGGTATTCCTTGAAGGGGTATTTGGCGGTGAAATACAGGAAGATTGCTCCCATGTCTTTCCACCGTCTCTGGTTCCACAACCTTAATGTAAGTAGGCCCTATATTGCTTAATTTACCAGACTTCGTTTAGGTCATAATCGACTTCCCTCGCACGCATTTAAGTTAGGTTTAAATCAATCTCCCTTGTGTCCCCGTCATGAGGGAGAAGATATTTGCAATCTCTCCCATTAAATTTTTTTCTGTCTCGACTTAGAAAACTTCAGGGGCCCATTGCAATCGCAACTACGATCCATAGGGGTCCCTTTAGATACTGTTAATATTTTGGCTTCTCCTACTCCGGAAATCGTGGTCTTAATTTTTAATTTTTTAACTTCAGCCGGTTTTCTTATTTAATTACTTTTAAATTTTATTCGCTATTCATATTTTGCAGTCTCTAAGACCTTTACTCCTATACTATATATATTTACCTAATACCATGATTATATTTGTTTTATGTTTATTGTTATATAATATGTTTATTTAAGGTAATAGTTGAAGTTTAATGTATATGCTCTCAAAATTTCTTTTAAATAAAAAACAAAACGTTGAGTTAATAAAAACGATTACTTACTAAATTAGTTCGACGAGTGGACACCATATTTGGATTTTAATGGACTTTACCCGGTTAATCAAAAAGTTTATTCGTTTTTATATCTTCGATTCGTACATTTTTAATTCCGTACGCAACTTAGGATAATCGACGTTTCCAATAATAAAATAACGGTTAATTTCGATAAAAATAGTTACCTACACGGTTAGGTTAATAAATAAATATATTATATACGCGATGTTTGTAAATATATATACGTGTAACATTCGTAGACGTACGTTGCCCTCTGTTTCAAGTGAGGCGCTTTACAATTTTGGGTTTATGACATTTTCTATGGCCTGTCTTGTACACTAGCGATTATAAATCAACATGGATGAGGTTCCTCGGGAAATTTTTAAATTGTCAAAAAACTTCAGTACCTACGTTTAATACATAGGAACCGTACGGTATAATCGTTACCGGTATTTATTAAATTAATGTTACTTATTCCGTAACTTGCGTTATATTTCCCTATTTGTACAAACATATTCCACGTACGAATATTACGTGAAAATTGTTCGTAAAAGAGGTACCGTTTTTTAAACGCCGAATTACTCGTTAGACGACATTATTATATCTTTAACGATATGTCAATAAAAAAAAGTGAACGTACGTTTCTCCCGTTATTTTATTAAATTGTTATAAATAAATCGCGTTTTTAAATTTATATATTATGTTGTTTATTGACGTTTACCGACACGTTCGACAACTCGCATACGTAATTTATAACATTTAAAGCCATTATGTGGACAACATTCATCTATTACTCGAAATTGTACTCAACAACTGTGTTTAAGTTAACGTTTCAAATTGTTCGCCGTTCTGTAAAAAGTAAAATAAGCGACTCCGAACGACATTGTTTCAAAGTGTTTGTTTAAGTGTTTACTTTGTACGATATTCGACTTAGAAAAAACACGTTCACATATACGGCCGTAGTTTACTGAACATCGTTTCGAAACTAGTTTTTATTTTTAGATATTTTCGTGTATATATATATATATTATGCATTTTTTTAAATCGCGTTTTGCGTACGAACACTGATTCGTTAAAAAGGCCTGAGAGCCTGTTTGGCCGTCGAGCCACTTGTTAAAAATTTCAAACGGTACGCATCCGTTACACCCCTTGCGCACCTTTACGAAAATGTACGTCAACCTTATTTATTATAATTATCCGTCGATCGATCGAAAACAAATAAATACGTTTACGTTTGTCGGACGCGTCGTGAATAAATAAACCGTATTGTTTGCGTTATTATTCAGTAAGCCGCGTTTTATAGAGTTTACGACGTGTCAATTCAAGTACGTTTTAGTGAATTTCGTCATCGCTGTTTACGTTTCGATAAACACGCAATACAGTCGCGTCGTTTGCACAGATTCCGGTTCGTGGTCGACATTTTGAATGAAAGTTGGTCGTCTATCTTCCGAGCGCTGAAAATTACCTATTTGCCGGACAAAACTCAACCGTAATGGCCGTAATTGTTTTTAGGCGTTCGTTAGATTCGCGTACATAATATCCTGTGAATGGAAATGTTCGACTATAAAAAGGAATCTACGTCGTCTTACGTGATCTCAATTGGCGTTCGCCTTCATTTGGCTACGTCGAGTAACGTGTGCCTTTTTGGTTTTCAACGTTCCTTGATTGGCGTCAATCCCGTAAAACATCGAAACGTGTCCGTAGTACACGTATAGTTGTTAACTACAAATTAACGATCAAAAACCGATAGGTCACACCTGCCTACTTGGGTACCTAACGAGCAAATAAATATTTGTAAATAATAAAGACGGTTAAAAAAATTTTTTTGTTGTTATAAACGGCGGCGTTTAGTAAACGTGGATTTTTATTTTTTGTTTATTTAATCGCCTATATTAAAAAGATTATTTAAAAAAAAAACCGTATAGGAGATAATAAATTATTCGCAGACACCTCAGCTATTTAATAAATTGACCGCGGTAAACACCAAAACGAACGAGTCGAGTAAATATTATTTTTAACTTTTAATTTAAATCCGTCGACTATAATTGACGCTCGTTGTGGCGTATTATCGTATATTCGTAGTCGTTTAGCACACGTCAGTAATCGAAAATAATCCCTAGCTCGTTTCAATCGTAGCTCCGATTGTATTTTCCAATTATAGTTATTTGGTATTGTATTTGATTTATTAAAAAGCGACGATTCCCATTAGCCCCGTTAGCATTAAATAATATCCAGCGATTAAATTAACGTAACGAAAAAATCGAATTCGCGTAGTTCCTCGTTCCTAATGGTACGAAAACCGATATCCCGACGGCGCTTGTCAGAATATACGACGATTTTGTATTTTCTCGTTTGAAAATTATTAAAACCGCGCTGGCCAAAGCCCCTATGGCGATTTATCGGACAAATCGTCGTTATTTTAATGGTACAATTGATCGAAACGTAACGCTATACGTAGCGCGAATGATATTGAAATCTCGGACTATTTGAAATTCTAAATTGTTCGTACGACGATACGGAAAATTTGAGGCCTTTCGTGTTTGCGTCAAATAAAATACCGTGGTCGAAAGAAAACTTTTAAATTTACGGCAACTATAACCGTGAAAAATAATTTATTACATTTTCAAATGTTTATCATTAATTACTAAAGCGAATATCTTCGACGTTTGTTCAGCTTGGCAAATAAATCTACGGCCAGAGTTTCGGCGTTTTTAAGATAATATCGATACGCTTATAAATTCTCTTCAACGATTATAAGTTAGAGAAAATCGCAGAATTTTCGTCTTTCTTCGACAACACACACACACACACACACACACACACACAAACACAATACGTTGGGTCGTCCGTATTTAGAGATTATAATTTCGTAGAAAACTATGTTTTCATTCATTTACGAACTGAGTGAAATAATTTGAATAGGTGAATTTCCACTGAATAAACGCCTCATTTCGAAAATCGTTCTTTGGAATAATAAAAAACCAAAAAATTTGAACGATTTAACTTAAAACTTTCGAATAATATTACCGACGTTCGACGACAACTTTACAATTTCTAATTTCGGGCAATACGTTTTACGTTTTGTATTACTGTACGAAGTACGTCGTAATGTCGATTTTCGACACTATTGGTTCGCCATTTGATCGCCGAGTTTTACGTCTCCTATTACAACGTATATAGCTGTATAGCAAAACAGAAGCGTTTATTGATTATACAAAACCGTCAGGAATTAGAGTATTAGGTAATGTAATTATTTATATCGTTTAAAAAACATAACTAAGGGTGATATTGAACGGTAATAAACTATAGAATCTCTATTAGGTAGGAAAATGTTATCGGATTTAGGAAACGACGATTTATCGAAAAACTATGCGGCTCGATTTTTTTAAACGATTCGAAATAGAAATATTTGTTAAATAAATATTTCGGTTATTAACAACGAGGATCGAAAAAATTAGTTTCCTCGAAAAAATGACGGGAAATATTCCCGTCGAATTCTCCGTCGTCCTATGGAAAACATGAGTCGTCGAAGCACGAAATTAGCGAATATTACGAACGCTTTGGGTATTTTATTACCTAAGACGGGGAAAATATGTGCAGCTTCGTTACCCGACACAAATGTTCGACGACTTTGTGTAAACCGTTTCGACCATTTGTTACTCGCTAAGTTTTCAGAAAATAATTCGTTCGTCGCTTTCGACCGATTTACGTGCGTCGATCACGGTCGGTACGGGCGTTTAGGTGGACGATTTTCGAGGATTTGGTTTACATACGTAAATAACCACCGGTCCATCAACTAGCCGGCGAATCGTCGATGTTACGGGGCGATTAACGAGCGCGTGAATTTCGAAACGGTAAATGCGGTGTAGAACGAAACCCTCTAAATACCGGACGCGCTTGGTGGTCGCCTGACATTTGGTCACCCAAACGTTAACTCCTATTCGCGGGGTGATTTCGTTGGTAGCGGGGATGGGAATGAAGCGTATTTCGTACGGGCGATTAACGACGACGCGCGTTCGCGTTTCGCGTACGCAATTATAATTTATCGAATTACGAGCGTAATTTATTATTCGAAAATCGAACGAAAAGGTTGAATAATTGTGGGCGAAAACCGACGTTTATGAATATACGCGAACGCACAATTATCGCCTCGCCTAACGACACCCAAATATTTGGACGTTGGACGCTCGAAATTCGAGAACATCGACGTTTCCTTCTGCGGAGATAAATACGTTTTCTTCGGTCGGCCGAAATGCACGTGTAACGGTCGAATACAAACGGGACGTAGTAAATCAGGAAAATGTTTCCGATAACGCGATGGCACGACGTTCCGGGACGACTGGACGGACAAGATAAACCGCTGTGGCGTAATAACGTATAACGGGCCGATAAAATACGGCTAACTGACGCGCCGGACTTCCACGATTATTCCGAACGTACGACGCAAACGAACGCGTCGTATAAGCGTCCGATTATTTAGAGGTTAGAAAAGTAGCGAAAATGTATTTCCGCTCTCCCGCCGAAATTGTTTTCGTAACACGCCTCTTATCTAAGAAATATCCAACACGCCGGTTAGCCGTGCCCGTCGCGGGAGGTTTCGCCGTACGTCGATTACTACGTGTTAGTACATCTCGTACACAATTTTACTTATCGCTGCCACGGTCGTTTTTAAAATACTAAAAATTGTATCACAAAACAAACAACGTTACTGTAAATCGGCGTTTTATATTCTACGAATACGATATAAAAATAAATGTAGACGCGCGATGAAAAAATATCTGTCCGGAGGCGAACGACGCGACTAACCGCGGGGGGGGGATATTATATTTCCGTAGCGTCATCGTTAAAAAGGAAAACGCGAAATATAAATAATACCGCGACGGCGTTTTTTATCGGTCATTAACGTTTGACATAACGTCGCGTACGTTTTAACGGGAAATTTAAAAACGCGAAGTAATTTGCTTCGTACGTAATAACGGTAATTACTTAACGCGAATTCGGAGCTTTCCGCATAAGTAATTTGTCAACATGGGAAACCTGTTCCTCCTCGCTCCTCTCGGGATAAAACCGCGCGATTACCGTTACGCGTGAGCCTCCACAAATCAAAACGAGTACGTCCCGGATATCGAAAATACTCGAGAGAAAATATACGCGCGGTTCGGCTACGACGCCGTGTAGTCGGACACGAAATGAACGCGCGCGTACCAACCAGACAGATTGGGAACCGAACGATTCTCCAATATACGTGGCTCGTATCGGATGGGCGAACGAGCCCTCCAGCCAAACGAGTAAAAACTTAATTTCCTCCTATTATGGGCTCGACATATATAAAGGGTACGAGACAAAAGCGTTTTAAACAAAGGTAACTGATTTCTAACAAAGTTACGTAACGGGTTTTTAAAACTTTGTCTAGTTGACAAACTACGAAAAAAAGTCGTAATTAACTTACGTTCGTATCTATGTACGTTAACTTTAACGATTTCACACAATATTATGCACAGCCGTCGCCTAAGTATTACGGGTTATTTTCGATCGTGAAAACTGTGGAACAGTATTTCGTGTTTAAAAATCGAGAAATTCGATACGGATTGTTTTTTTTTTTTTTGTTTGAAAAAACCATTTTACCAATTTATTATCGAAAATAGATTTTCGATTTATTAAAATAGATTAGAAAAATCGATTTCGCTTTTATTATTCGTCGATTTGCTATACATTTTCTACAATTTCACAACCGGTTCATTTATTTGTAAAAAACGATTTAAACGAACTATAAAAATTAACCAATTTAAAAGTCGTACGCGCCAACGTGTATTCGCGTAAAATCGCATTCGCGAAATGGCCTACAAGATAAATATTCCGTCGTTGATTGCGATTTCCTTATAATTAACGTTCGGGTACAAAAAGGAGTTTATTTTCGCTCAGAAGTATACCGATTGTTTTGAAAACGAATACTCGCGCGGAACGAAAATCGTCGCATAAATTAATAATCGAGACGCCCTGTATACACGAGACTATCCGTTTATCGGCCGCAACGTGAATTTGGTCCAAAAAAATCTTGTAGGACATGTTTTAGCGAATTTTTCGCATATTTATGGACACGATTAAAAACGATAACCACGTCGATTCAATCGCGGTAATTGAAGATCGAGGACAACATTCGTTAGCTATTCGACACGATATAAACGTAATATATACATATATTCATACGTACTTAGGCTTAAAACGATCGGCGCGTTTTTTATTTCTTCGTAAACCGAGCGTGCACTCGGCACATGGACGGGCAGTCAATTCGTTTTGTGTACGTTTCGCGACCAAAATTTTATCGTCTGCCTTTTCCGATTGCGCTACGAGTTTCGTTGGAGAAAACGGTTATTTTACGACGAACAAGTTGCCAGTATCGCCGCGTGGCGTTCGCCAATTTAACTGTAAAAACAAATGTGGGGGGGGTTACATTTCGCGAGAAAAAGTTCGGGTCGTTTTCGCGTTTATTCCTCACGGCGTAGCAAACCACCCGAATTATCCGAAGTTTACGCGCGCGTAACGCTGAACGTATATATACGTACCGATATATGTTTATCGCTTTGTTCCAAATCGAACACAAATATATCGTACAACTATACAATTGCAATCGCTTGAAAATATAGAAAAATTAAAAATATAAAAACCGAGAAGAAAAATAATGGCGTGGACGTTACGGTAGTATTTTAACGAATTATTACGATCGAAGTTCAGGGTCTTGAGCCCGTCAATTATTTCGGAATTTAGTCGGCAAGTTGAAAACCATAGGTAAAGTGAAACGATCGAACGTGACGATAATAATCGAACGAATAACGATAATCCCTTTAATCGTCGACCGTATGCGACCGTCCAAGTCTCGAAGCGAACAAACCAAAAATTGAAGAAAAACCGTCGGGTGGGTGACTTCGTTTCCTCGAACACGCCGGCAATATTAGAAGAGCCAAAACACGTAAATGTTCGTAACGAAGAACTACTGCGCTCGTCCCTCGGAATGCCGACTTCTTGGTCAGAGTTGGGGAGGTGGGGGGGGCCCCATGGCTGGAGTGTGGGCTCGCGTTTATTTCACTTCGCCTACAATTGTCCATTTATCAATCAATTTCCCGAATAATTCTCCGGCTCCGAAATTTAATTAATCGCTAAATAACGAAACAACTGCCGCCTTTTACCTTTATTCCCTCATTTTCGAGTCATTGCGGAACGTAAAAGCGCGACAATTATTATCGCGTACGTAGAAAACGAAACCATACGGGCGTTTTTTACGTTCGCCAAAAATTAAATATTCGTGTCGCGTTTCCGGGCCCGTAATAACCAAACGCGTCAGCCGCGAACGGAGTAAATGAGCGTTACGTTGGAAAATGTTTTCGGCCCGGCGCGCCACCCGCCGAAACGAGTATTTCGTTACAATCGGTCGGTGGACTCGACGCCTCGATTTAAGGCGCGTGTCGACTCCGTGCAAATACACCGACACGTTTGACCGGCAAAGGGGGTCGGCGGCGACGGAGAGGCGACGACGACGGCCACGGGGCGTGCTAACAGAACGGGTAGACGACGCGCGTATTGTACAGGAGACGTGATTAAAAATGTTTGTCGACGTTCCGTCACGGACCGAGCGAAAACCGCCGCGCGACACGAGACGCGAGAGGTAGTACGTCGTCGAAAATCGACCGGATCGATCGCGTCGTACCGTTTTTTCCGTAAATCGAAATTACGCGACGAAGACGGAAAACGTAACGCGCGATTTTCAATTTTCGAACGTCCCGCACCGTTTTGTAACGCCGACGTAATTACTATCCAATAAATCGGAATTTGAAATATATATATATATATGTGTGTGTGTATGTATGTATGTATAGATAAGGTGAAGTATATACAACGTTGTTTACGGAGGGCGTGTCGTAATAAGGAAATAGTTTTGAAATACCGACGGAAACGGACCTCGGGTGGACCGTTCACGTACGGCAAACATGGGACACCGGTTGAGACGCCAAATGGCGTCCGCTCACGATCGTTTCGGATGGAAAGGACGGTACGGGATGGCGAACAGTTTTCCCGAAATAAACGACCGCCGCCGGGCGATTGGCCGGGCGAATCGCGGTTTGAAAAATAACTGCGCGTAATTGTGGATACGGTGGTCCGTTTCGCCCGGGAAATCTACGGACGTTTACGCCGTTTCGCGCGCCGGTCGCCCGGATAATCGTATTACGCGCGTACGCTCGTTTCTCGTTTCGCTGATCGCGAGTTTATAAATAAATTACCTCTTTGCGCGACGTAATTTATATCAAACGGCGAGTTTCGAGCGTTGCGCTTTACATAAAACCCAGAAAAGGAACGATTACTACGCCACGGCGTGTTGCTCGCGTATCGCAACGATATTACCGGTCGCCGGACGTATCGGAAACAGAAAATACCGTAATCGCGCGGCGCGTAACGAGCAACGCCAATGTCCGCGCACGGCCGAGTGGTTTAGTAGCGATAGTAGTTAGTATATCGATTTGCCGGCCGGTAGGTTAGTGCGAATTTCGATGCGGGACGTGTCGCGTTTATTTCCGAACCCGTAATTAATACCGGTCGGGCGGGCGGCGAACGCGGTCGTCGTGTAATATTTACGAACACGCGTTCGGTTTTCGAATTTTTCTCCGCCGAAAACGGCCGCTCTAAATAGATTGGCCGGTCGTAATTGACGACGACGTCGAGAATTGTTCGCGCTGCGGTATAACTCTCGCTTTGCGAATACCTCGTTCGATTTCGTGGTAAGTTTATTCAGACGATTCTAACCATACCGTCGTCCGTTCATTAGCGCGCGGAACGTTTTTCCGCATTTTTCCGAAAATTATCGTACGTGCAAACGGAACTCCCGTTCCAACCAATCCGCAAACATTATAAGTGAAGTTTCGTCGGAAATTGCCAATACACGTTTAAATCGTCGTATCCCGACAAAATATTATTACGCGTTACGGACGTTCGGTCAAACCAGTGGCGTATTAAACAAACATTTTTTTTTTGGGAACGGCGGGGACGTCGTAATAATGAAATAATTTTGAAACGCCGACGTTATCGTTTTATGAGAACATTATAAATAGTTTTATATAAAAAAAATAAACGAAAAAATCTGGAGACGTACTTCCGTTAAATGTTAAAATATTTTCTTTCCTTCGTTATAATTTACATAATAAACCGACCACCTACAATTATATTATACGGACAGGTCTCAGAATTGAGATCTTTAAACATTTCCTAAGGGGGAAGGGGGGAACCCCTAACCCCACTTCGCCATAAATACGCCACTAGGTCAAACATTCGAAAACGAACTAAACAAAATCGTAATACACGCGACGTAACTATTATATTAAATAGATCCGTTTTCGACGGAATTAATCGTTCGCCGGAAGTTAACCGTGTCGGTTTAGATAGATTTAAATTTTGCGTAAAGAGTTGAACATCTTCTTTGACGTACATTCGGGCCGAAACCGAAAGAAAAATTCCCTTCGATAGCACCTCGGATGTTAATCGTGAAATGTATAAAAATGGAGAGACAAGTTAATGAAAATACCATTAACAAAACATAGGTCACAATTTGCGAACACTAATTTCATCTAATTAAGTTTTAAGATGGGCAAACGTTATAAAACAATTCGCTTAACTAGGTTTGAATGTTTTTTTTATTTTTACGAAGAAAAATTAGAATTTTAGTTTCACGAAAACAATACGATCAACAGTTATTTCGTCGGTACAGTTTTAAGTACACCGAAATTGGTTATAACTATTCGTGAAAATTCACCGTACGCGACTGCTCTTAATTAATTGATCAATTTTAAAAAAGTCGTTTTATTCAAACGTTCGCTCCAAAGCGTTCGCGTATTTAATAAATCCATTAATACAGCCGCAATATCTCGGCCGAACAGTAATTACAATTTACAACTCTGCCGTAAGAAATCCGCAGAATGGGACGCGCGGGATTTTGATGTGCTGTTTCATGGAGCGTTCGCGAACGAAATATGATAATCGGAATACCAATACGGACCGCTCGAAAATAAAAATTGTACACGAAATTCGAAGTCGAATCGAAAGCGTTCGAACTCTGAGGAAAATATTCGATCCTACCGCGTGGTAACTGAACCGGTTAATCGCGCAAATTCGAGTTTACAATCTAATAGAAACGTGGTCACGGTTAAACGGAATTGTTCGACTAGTAAAATCGAGTTGAAAGTTCTAGAAGCGTTAACTTTTCAATCGTCCCCCCCCGTGTTTGGAAATTCGGTACAAATATCAAATACGACACGAAGATAATGTTCTATGGAAACGGAAAGGGACGTTATTTACATCGACGAGTGTATTGTATTGTAATGTCGCATTAGAACGGGTTTGTCGCTAAATACCGCGGTAATTGGTCGGGCTAAACGATTCGCCTTACTTTTCAACGCGACTAGTTCGCCGTTATTGACGCCCGACCTTGAGCACGCGTGCGTATGTGCCCTTGGTTTGGAAACAAAAAATGATTACGTTATATTTATAACTAAAAAATACGAGTAAACGTACGCTTTCCACGACGATACCGTTTGATTAATATACGTGTACCGCCTACGTTACACTCGAGAAATATTTAACAGATAAAACGATTTTTTTTATTTCTAAAAAAAAAAGCAACGACGAAAATAAACACGTCGAAGGTCTACGAATAAATGTATGTACCGGCCGCATACTCCGCGAGCCGACGTAACGAAATCGGAAGGTATTCGGATACTGATAATGAACGAAATTATTTCGGGCCGACTGCGTGGAATAGAATTTTTAAATAAATTGAACGCAAAGAACGTTAATCGCGACGAAAAAATTAACGAAACGTGTTTTTTTTTATTAGTTTCCCGTTATCGCCCCGAACAATACGCCTTAGACGTCACCAGCCGTGTACGGACTTGGCCCGGAAATAATATCGTTTTCGGTAGGAAAACTCGAACGCGATCGACGAACGTTCGGGGGGAACGCCCCCTTTCGGGTTGTGTGGGTTATCTTCAACAGGACGCGTCCTTAACGCTACGTCGAAATATTCCGTTTTCCGGAGCCGACTAATTGCGTTAATATACGCAATTTGTGCGTGCGCGAAATTGCGAAACGTGTTGCACAATAGGGACCGTATATTTCGCTATAACGTACAAATTCAAAATCGCGCTAGTAGTATTAGTTTTGACCCGCCGCGGTAACTGTACAACGACGATAAGGACAATTACGATTTTCGAAGGCGCGCTTAACGAAACTTTCGTTTCGTCGAAACGTGTCGATTTTCGTAATTTCGTACGCTTATATTTTCCTCGCCGATTATGAATATTTTTTTTTCAAATGTGCTTCTAAATAAGCCTATAGTTCCATCGAACTATTCATTTTTAACTATTTGTAAATCGGTCGTTTCAGTGTTTTAAATTTTCTTTTTTTTTCAAGGGCCGTTGTCGACAATTTATCAAATTTCTCGTAATTTTGTACAATTTTTAAAACATTTTCACGTGTGACCTTTTCTACTAAGCGTCTTCTTTTTGTCCAAAGATTTCAAAATTTTCGAAAAAAAAATGCTCGAATTCTGAACATTCGAATGAATTACGGCGGTATTGAAAATTCGCAATTCGAAAAACCGCCTCCGTTGGCCTTTCGAATAGGTATCAATACGATCCTTTAGGTCTTCACGGCCGAAGTTTCACGGCTGTATTGTGTCCCGAACGCCGTTGTCTTTTTAACCAGCTCGGAACGGGCGACAAAATGACCGTCTACCGTTTTCGATTTCACGCGGCGACGTGGAGTCATTATTCAGAAGACGTCGCCAGGCCAAACGTCGAAAATGTTCACCGAATTCGATGAAATTCGTAAGCGTCCGTCGTATTTTTCGAAATTCGCGTGTGGCCCTTTGTTATAGCGAATACGATGGTTAACAATACCTCAGCCAACGGATCGTTCCCAAGGCTAGATCGTCAACCCGGAATCACTGGCCTTTACGGATTCACGTGTTTCAGGTGACGCCACGTTCCATCACGATGTTCGAGTGGGGCTCGAGGCTCCTCGGATTTTCGTCGGACGACGTTTGCGCCGACCGACAACCGGGAAAAGGACTATGGCTTTGCCGAATCAATTCGGACGAACAGATGAGTAAGTGGCGAAAATTTTCGTTATAATAATAGTGACCGCCGCGATGTTTTTGATAACAAAATACGGTGAACAGTTTCGGAAAAATAACCGAAAATCGGTCGACTAACGCGTTCGAACAATTTATCCGTTACGAACGATAGGCATCGGGCTTATATTACGTACCGACGGAACAATATCTGGCCACGCGTCTTTCGTACATTGTATGTATGTGTATGTGTACCACAAGTGCCTTGTATAGCTGTATATAGAAAACGAAATACAAAATTACGATAACCGGAAACAGAACGGGAATATTTCGTAGCTCGTCGGAAATAATACGAAGTTCCAATAATTTTCGATCGACAAACGTATTTACCATTTACGCGCACGCCGTGTACGAAACTAGCGTATCGATGCGCCGAATAATTCGCCAAAAATCGAGACTTACCGGGATAATTGTTAAAGAGTGTAATTTATTCGTCGAAACGTGTGTACGCTTTTATGTGCCCGTTGTTGTTCGGCAATATACCTGGTAGACTTTTACTTACGTACTTTGGTGACGATTTCGTAAATAAATTCGTCCCACGGCCGTCTGTTGTTATTACCGTACGTACAAAGTCATCTACCGATCGTACCGTGAAATTAACTTTTGATTTATAAAAGAAAAACCGCCGACTTCGCGAGTTATCGTTTAATTATACGCGCCCGGTAAAAAAACGGAGCTTTTATTTTAGTCATTTTCGTATCGTAATTAAAAGTAACGTTGAATACTGTTCGGTTACGTAATCAATAAATACGAACACATCATGTCATAAATACAATTTATAATTTCCCTCGTCCGAATTTCGACGGAACGTTCGTGTGTTCTACGTGTTTTCGTGTTTTGTCGACAAACGTATAACTAAACGTCCGCTTAACCGAACGAAAAGAATTGATCGATTTGTTTTGGATAGCGAGATTATTGCAATCGTTTCTCCCATCGATCGTGTCCGTTCGAACGCACAATACGAACGCGTTTCTCGTACTGGGCATCGGGATGGTAGTACATTTGTCCGTAGTTTTCGGCGCGTCACCCGAACGACATCGTGAGAAACAACGCGTTTCGGACGAATCGGTTCGTGTACGTTTTGAAAAATTGTCCCGACGCGTTACACGCGTGCGTGTTGAACCGCCGCCTAGCGAACCGTCGAATTTCGGAATCGCGCGTTTAACGGCGCGTCCGCCGCAATAGAAAATCGTATTTTGCACGCTCGAGCCCGAATAAAATATGCGCGCGCCTGACGCAATTGTATAAATAAGCCCCGGACGTGCGGCAATCGCGAGTAGCAATTACGCGGCGCCTGTCGAATCGCCATCGTGTCGAACGACAATTTTCGCAATTAACGAATTAAACGGCGACATAAATTCCTCGTTGGACCGCTAGGGGGGGGGAGGAAACGAAAACGAACGTACGAAAACGTTTACGTAACCGTCTTATACGCGCGCGCGTCTTCGACGGCGAAAGTAAAAAATGACGCGATTCGTTAACATCGAGCGAACGCCGCCCGCGAGCGCTCAACCGTACAGGAAACCGACGCCTTTTCCGGGATTCGTCGTCCGTAGACTGCGGGCGAACATTAGCCACCTCTAATTTGCCGAACTCGCTCGACCGATCGATAAAACACTAACGGAGGACCGGGTTCGGTTACGGACGTACAGCGAAACGATTCCCCCTTAAAATTAACGCCTAATAGGTCGGCTATCGAACTGAGTGATTTTTCGTTCGGTTTCGAACGAATGATTACGTGGCGTACGTACACATAGTTTAGTGAATAATATTCGTACCCGTTTCGCTATAGTCCTTCCAACGTAAACTCCTCTATTACCGACATGGTTTGCCAAACAGAAGTTTATTAAAAACGGAAAAACCAATTGACGGCACTGATAACGTAATAAACCCGACTATTTCTTCTTCTTGTTCGGTGGCCACGAGACGTTGGGTATTAGAAGAGTTCTTCGGCCGGAACTTTTCTCGAAAATTCGTCGACGACTTTTGCGTACATATATATATATTGCGTAAACAACGTCGATCGGTTATTATGGCGAACGATTTCTCCGACGGGTCGAACGAGTCGCGTCGCGCGCCGTCGACGAATCAATAATATCGGACGTTCGTAACAATGTAGCAATAAGCGAACTGTTTAAACGGCACGCGCCCCGTGTCTCGCGAAAATCGTTCATTCGGAGTCCGCCGTTGCGATCGAATTTGCAATTAACGTCGTGTGTTTGACGCGATCGAACATAGGTGTACACACACACACACGTTACGCCTGCCTGAGTAACAACGTCGAGCGCGCGTGTCGAACTACGCGTCGCCGTAGCAAAATAATTACGACGGCGATAATTCGGGGAATCGCGTACACGGCGCGGATTCGCGGTTTCACGGGGCGCGAAGAACAATTTACATTTTCCGAAATTCGATTTTACCGACCAAGGACGGCGGCGGACAGACAATTTCGTTATGTCGCGTCGACGCAATAACAAACGGCGCCGCGTTCGCGCGAGTCTCCCCCGGCCACAAGCCCCGGGGCGACGCGCGGTGTGTATACGTTGTATGTCTGTACAATAACGGTACGGTAACTTTTTACAAACTGGAAAATTGGTTCGTCGTCACCCGCATCCTTCCCCCCCCATCAACCCTCCGTCAACCCCTCTGTTCGGACGCGACTAAAATATTAATAATAATAATACGCCTACCCTGTTTGTCGCGCCGGCGTTCCGTTTAATCCGATTTGTTTTCTCGTTACGCGCGCGCGGGGCTAATATCGCGCGTAGATCGTCGACGAATGATTGTATACACGTTACGTGTACCGCCGACTTTTCATCAGCGCGGGAGAACAAACGTAATTCGCGTTCGGGATTTTTCTTCCATCCCACACACACACACACACACTCGTTCTCCTTGTTTCGTGTTCCGTTCGACGATACCGATTTCGCGACGTCTCGAAAACAAAACGAATTTTCCCCGCGTTCTCGTGAACGTCCCACCACGCCGAACGCTATCGATCGTGTTGCCGTGTTAAATCGAACCGGCTAGAACGCTCGTTGTAGGCGACATTCCACGACGTCGGCCATTAGCGAATCGTTATCGACAACGGACGTTTCGTCGTCGTCCGTCCAAACCGTGGCCGAGTATTGGGTCGAATATTCGCGGGCTCCGGTCCGCCGTACGACACCGGCGGTACGTGAAAAGGGCGCCCGAAACACGCCCGTCGTCTACGGTCTTTACGAAATTCGTACCGCGAACAACTGTCAAAAAAAGCGCGGGTGGCGCGGATATTCACGGAGGACGCGACGGCCGGTGTGGAGTGAAGCAGCCGGCCGTACGTAAACACCGTGAACGTAATTCGCGTTCCGTGTTCGATTGACGACAACGACGGACTAGTCCGCTGACACTTACCACGGTGTTTGGTCGATCCGTCCGGCTCGCGTACGATTTTTAGTATCGACGGAGTTTCGTCGGCGATAACAATACGTACAAAACACGGACGTTTCGCGGACGAACGTTACCGACCGCGCGCGACCGTTTTCGACTCTGGACGTATATTTCGCTTTGGTTACAAATTATATTGTACACGTGTATATATACATCGTGCACGTTAATGTTTACACCGGGAGGGAAATAGAATTAAAGACCGGTATAATATATGGTCGAGAAAGCGGTCGGGCTATTTAGACGGGCGGGTACCCATAAACTCGAAACGGTTTTCCAAAAACAACCTCGCGCGTGTATATCGGCGAACGAGCCGGGCCCCGTGTACCTGGCGGCGGTCCTCCTACGGATATTGTCCGCCCGCGGAAAATCGAAAACGGTCCGTTTCGGAAATTTATCGCGACATGCCCTCCCCCCCCCACACACCCACCGGTTTATAATATAAGCGTATAGTGTACGTTCGGCTAAAACGCACCTCCTTAACCTTTATATACGCACGTATGACGTACCACTTGTACGTATAATAATAATAAAAAAAACGAACGAAAACGGCCCCGAGGGCTCGGAACGATTTCCTCGTATACGCGGAACGAATTCCCCACCTCGTCGACCCGCCCGCACGCGCCGTCGCCGAATTGTTTATCGATAAGTGTACCGCGATTACGGGCGCCACGTACGGTACGTACACGGGTGTATAAACAATATACGGGCGCGCTCGTACAAATATAACGTTTTCCGGAATCAAAAAGCAATATCCCAAAGCGCGCGCAACCAATTCCGAACGGTAATAAACTCCCGGTTTCCTCTCCGTTTCGTGTATAATATCGCCGGTACCGCCGCCGCCGCCACCACCACCTGCAACGTGCGGGGCGCGCGTTCGGCGGAGTGGTTTACAATATTCGATCAACCGCGAACGGTTACGGGAAAATGATTGTCTCCGAAAAAAAAAAAAATATATATATATATATATATGCGCGCGCGCGTATTACGTAACGCTAGTGGAACGGGTGTTAAGACAACAAATATCCCGCGTAGTCGATTTTTCCGCAAAGCGTATTCGAAAGTTCAACGAGGTAAAACTTCTCTTATTATTATTATTATTTTCGTACGACGCGCGTACATATATATATATATATATATTTATTTACAGGCGCGCCGGTCGTTTTCTCGGGGACAGAAACGCGTTCGTGTTTTCCAGGGGTATGGAGGGGATGGGGGGGGAGGGCAATCGAACGGTTAAATCGATTCTCGGCGTTCGTCTGTACTTCTTTTCCGCCCTTATTAAACACGCCGTGCCGCCCGATTTCAATATCTCCCTTCGTCGCGTTTCACGAACCATTAACCGGCGACGGTTAACTCGCTGTTAACTCCTCGGCAACCCGGCAAATCGCGTATCGAATTCGTAAACGATTCGACGACCGCGGCGGGTCTCCAGTCCCCGCGCTCGTTTCCGTTCGAACATCCGCGAACGCCGGCGCGCTAAATCTCGTCGTGTTTAGGGCCGGGTTACGATTTCGTTTCGCGTCCGTTAGCGTGCGGAGTGGCGCGGAATAGCCGTGCGATAAATATTACGCGCCACTTTTTTTGAGAGAAACGGTTTAGTTTTGGTGTGAGTGGGTGGGGAGGGGTACGCTAGTGAAACGCCGAAATGGAGAAGAGCTGTGAACATTTCATACGCGAATTCCGTTCGGAATTAGAGTACACTGCGGAAATGTACGTACGTGAATTTGGCCCCTCGACTTTTGTTATTTGCGTTACGGGTTTTCTGATGATTTACGAATTCGGCGACTAAATTTACAATTATTTACGATTTGTCCGGAGTCGATCGGATAAAGTCGGGGGGGGCCAACTTCACGTACGTCAGGAACGTTACTTGAGCGCCGTCTTTTCATTTTCGGTTTCTCAAAACCAAAACCGCACAAATTCGGGCAAACGATCGAATATTTTTCGAAAACGAATCGAAAAAAATATACTCGAAAATAAATCGACGAAATTCCCGCGATTAAATACTATATATATATATATATATGCGTACACGACAAGTGGACGATTTATAAACGTTAAATCGTAGTACGAGTATTAACCGAATTTACGTTAAAACGCGCGTTTAAAGGTAAACAGCTTATTCGGACCTAAACGGCCGGTCGGAATTGAAATTATTTTGTTTTCCGTTCGGTATCCGAACAACGAACACGTCGTTTCGTAAATTCGTAATGGAGCAAACGAAGCTCATTAAAAGAGGTTTTTTTTAAAATTGCGTCCGATTTTTTTTTTTTAATTCGTCGAACTTCCGTGCTTACTTTTTTCCTAAATCTTTTCCCTCGCCATATTTTCCCGGCTATTTGGGGTTGGACATCTTGGTCCTCAACCTCCACTTGACCCGATCTCCCACATCATTTACGCACACATACCAACAGTCATCATATTAGGCTCCATCACGTTCAAGCACTTCGTCTTTGGTTTTCCTCGTCCTTTTCTTGCTTCTACGCTCAATTCCATAACCATTCTTACTGGTTTCGAAATTTGCCGTTTCCCTAAATAACCAAAGTTCGATAATTGCCGATATTTCAAACGGGACCGACGGAGTGTGGACGAAACGCGGCGTCACAATCTCGCGTCGACGCGGCACCTGAGGCGACTCCGGGTGACGACGAAACTATTACGACAACCGTAACACGATCGGCCGCGTAAATTACGCGCGCGACGAAGCGTACGAACCCTAAAGTCGATTGCGGAATCGCGACCAACGCGAACGTCCAATCGCCGCACACGGCGTTTCAATTAGCGCATAAAACGCGCGACTTACTCTCGGAGGTACAATTTACTCGTCGTCACGAGCGCCGCCCGTTCGGAAGTACGTCCGTAATAATATATACGCGTTATAATCATCATCTCGGCCGTTCCCCGGAATGGGTAAAAGGACGTTCGACGGTCGAGTCAACAAACTAAAGTGTCCGGGAACAAATTGTACGCTCTTGGACGGCGCGCGTCGGTCCAAACGTTTTTTCGATACAAAAGACGTCGTCGATTCACGAACAAAAGAATACGCGATTAATAGGGAACAAAAGGTTAATTGCAATTATAAATGCCGTGTAGAGACCGTGACGAACGTAACCGGCCGAACGCGCGAATTCGTTATGTGTACGTCGTGCAGCGGAAGGGCGGCGCACGCCGGTGTCATTTTAACGACGTCCGTTTCGTAATCTCGTCGTTGTTTTTTCGTTATAAATATTTGCCCGGCCGAACACACGAATAATACGAATATAATTGTTTCGAAAGACGGGCGCGCGTCATTGTCGTTGCGGCGCGACGCGCGCTTATGTTTATATGTATTTACAAACACGTACTCGGCCGAATCGTCCGTAGCGATAAACGACGGTTTTTTTCATTTTACGGAGAATGAAGCTTCGCCGATAAACCAGTTCGGAAACCTACGTGGACAAACAAAAACCGTAACACGTCGATAACCGTGGTAAATACGTCGTGATGAATACGGCGATTAAGGGCGGTTCGCGTTGAATAAACCCGACGGCGGCGGTGCGCCGCGTCACGATCGCCACGTTGATTTGAAGGGGACACGATGATCTAGGCAATCGCTGAACGTTTGCCTTCGTATATACACGAACGTAAGTCGATGTCGACGACGCGGTTAAATTGAATTTTGGCGGCAAAACGCGTTTTGATTTCGCGTCGGGCGCGCAATATTCGTTGGCGATGAGATCTCGGGTGATGGACGTCCGTCCGGCAAAATCGTCGGCGGCTGTAGTACAAATAATGCCGTTACGCGGGCGCTCCGAAATGTCCATAATTTAGAAATTATAAACGCCGAGCGGTGATAATTACGTTGCGTGGAAGAATGCAAACGCGAATCGCCGGATTCGTTTACACGCTTGGTGTATCGGTGTACGAACGGAACACGTACCGCGGACACCGGGACACGATGACACACAACGCGTCGTCACGATTGTCCCGGACGCGTCTTGGGGAGATCGCGCGTATCGTCACTTTTATCTGGACGTCGTCGTCGTATATATTTTATAACGTCGTAGAATACGCTGTTCAGAATTCGCCCGTACCGACCTTTACTAAACAGTCCCGGCGGACGGCTATACTTAGTACCGGACGGCGGTATGGCTAAGTCGCCCGTACGGGAATATGAACGTTCGTATCGCCGCCGTGTAGTACGGCTATTTCATTAACGGCGGTACATTAACGGTTTTTCGCGACTGACGACGATACCGAGGCCGCGATGTCGGTTCGCTTTAAAAGTACCGTGGGCGAAATTGTCGGTATGAAACTCGCGGATTTGTATAGTTTAGCGCCGTCCGTCGTTTTGGACGGACAACGATCCCCGGACGCGTCGTATCGACACGACAAAACGTCGCCCGAAATACGGGAGATTATACACTCGCCCGATAATTTCAAGACCGTGGCAAGCGCGAAATAACATATTGCTGGACAACAAGTTCGTATCCCGGCCGCATCACCCGGAATTTATATATAAAACTAAAAATTATTGTCCGTTTCTATACCGCTCCTCGAAACCGTATATACAGGGAGGGTTTTTTTTGGGTTTTTCGCTCGGTGCCGACAACGCGCGCACGTCGCGACAAAAAACACGCGCGCGCGTTATTCCGATGCGGAATTATCAATTATTATTACGACACGTCGTCATGGATACCAGAATTGAATCGAACACAAACGCCGGTGTTTCGTATATTCCGTCAAGCGGTGGTTGTTGATTCAATTTGCCGGTTACGTCACGGAACGTTACTTCCAGATAATCAGTTACGTCCCGGCCAGCGATTGGCGGTATCGAGAGCGAAACAAAAGACGTCACGAACGACACGAAGCTGACGAGCGACGGAAACAGCTGGAGTACGTACCGCTCGATCCGGATGAACACCGCACGCCGATTTCCATTTAGGCGCGACGAAGGTAACTGTGATTTCGGTGTTCGACCCCGTGGCCGTTGAATAAATTACGCGTGTATCGCGAGCGCCTCGAATATCAAAACGAAACGCCGGTGGAGTGTGCCGCGCGCGTGGAAAAACGAAATACCGAACTTACCGAACAGTTACCGCGACCTTGGTATCGGGTAACGCGAGCCAAACGAGTAAACGGCAAACATACGGCGAGTACAATTCGTGTTTCCAAACGGCGCGCCAAAACGTTCCTAGCGCAATGGGTACACATATTGTCATCGTGCTTGGATCACTGCCGAACGCGGATCGCACATTACTTGAAACGCGGTGGGACGCCGACGAAAAAAATGGATCGACGTTTCCGAAAGCGGACACTAAACGAGAAATTGTCGCTACGTTACGAACTTCGCGAAGTGGCCGATACAATTTTAAATGGACAATTTCGAAGGACAAGGCGTAAATAATTCCAACGGTGATTCCGGCCGGACTCGCGTGTCTGCGACGACCATATAGGACCGTTACGAAAAAGCGTGCGGACTAAATTATGCCGCGCGCAGCCTATACACGCGTCGGAAAATCCACCGATTTTCGCGCCACGGACGGAAAACCGTATGGAAAAACGCCGGGACGATGAACAATGGCGAACTATTTTCGGAATGCCGAGTTCGGCTAGTTACTCTTAATCCGTTTTCCAGCTATTCGTAGTAGCGAACCATTTTCTCCCGCCCCGTGCGCGGCTATTGTAATACCCGTTTGTCGGCAACCGTCCCGTGATCGGGCAATAAATGGAAATCGCGGCGCGATATTGACGGCCAAAACGTTCCTTCCCGAACGGGATACCTTTTGTCGTCCGTTACTCGTAGATAGCGTTGCGACGCTATCGAACGGAGCACGCGGCGATTATGCCCGCACAATTGTTGTCATTTGAGTCCGTGACGACAGGCGTAGTGTTCGGCAACGACGACGTTCTAATTGGTTGTACGCGATAATTCGTTTCTAGCCCTGCCGAATACACGCGTCCGTCGTACGTACCACGAACGTCGTCGCGTTGTGTCTGTTGTGAGCGCCCGTTTTTCAAAAGACCACCCAACCCGCAGTTTGTACGCTATTTCCCCGGGACGTCGTACCGTACTATTATTCGGGCAAGAACCCGCGCGTCAACGTTAGCGTATCGGAAAAATTGTCCGATATTCGTGTACATTTCAACTTGGCGTTCTGCGCGGATTCGGATTTGTACCGGACCAGTGTACGGCGCGATCGTCGCCGAGCGAAAAAATTTCGTTTGAACCGCCGACGTCTCCGGGATACCGAATCGAAAAACGTTATTCGAATACTACGCCGCCACCGCGAAGCGCGTTCCGAATTAATATGTTTCGAACGGAGTAGTCCGACGTTCGTCGTAAACACTTTCTTTAATACGGAAACAGACGTGGCAACCGCCGCCGTTCGGTCTTCTATTTTTATTCGTAATTTCGTTTCTGCGTTTACGGTACACGATGTTCACGGGTGAATGTCGAATGGGACACACACGACGAAGGGGAAACAATCGTGGGACATTCGGCGGGGCGACGAAAGAACTGCTTGGCCGCGGAATCATTATTATTACGGGTATATTTCACAATCCTAGGCCCTAATCGAACGTCTCGGGACGATGGGAACGACGCGTTTCGATCGCTCGTTCCGAATTCGTTTCGTACTAATGGCGTTTGTTCGAGGCGGCGGGCAACAACTACTTGATTCACGTAACTCTCGAGGCAAAAATGTCCCGCGTCTCGGATCGTTTTCACGAACATATATATATCACCGATTAAGGGTACACACGCCGTATCGCCAATATAGGGACGATCGTACTTGCCAAGTTTACCGGTCGGCACGGCTCGGCCGAATCGTCGTCGCACGTCCGTCGCGGACGGCCCGCCTTTCGCCAACGCTTCTCTTCCATCCGTCCCCGGGCACTGTTTAGTTCGCGTTACCCGCGTCACACGTTCCTCGTCGCGCGCCCCGTGACTTTCGGACTGCCGCGCGACCAATGTTCGGCCCTCCTATTGCGCATTGCCCGTAAACGAGTCTGAGACACCCCGCCGGCGGCGCGTATTATTTCGAACGATTATTCCGCAACGTTCGTGTTGGGTGTGGTGTACCGTAAGCCATTCGCGGCCCGACGGTCAAGCGGTCAGTTACGAAGCGGCCGACGATTGTTACCGTTCACGTCGCGAGCACGCGTTTTCTCGTTCCGCCAAGCGAAACAACGTCACGCGTTTTTTCACGCGCGACACGGCCGTGTCGATTTCTCCCCGCCGAACTCGACGGAAAACCTACTCGCTTTTCACGTTCGCCGCGCACCGCCGATTATTATTCAAAACGACGACGGGCGCGTCCCCCTCGGCCACCCAGCTCCCGCTCCGATATACGACCGTGTCCGGCGGAAGCCCGTTCCGAATTTAAAAACGCTTGGCGCGCACGGTTGACTTCAATCGACGACAATCGTTCGTGTAATATATATATATATATGTAATACGCGGAGTGTATCGAGGTGTCGGATTTCACCGCGAACCGTGCGCGCGTACGTTTTTTTTTTTTTATTTTCGTTTGTATAATCTTTCCCGACGAGACGAAAATCATAAATAAATCATGTACGCGCGTCGTATCGTATGAAATGTCTCTCTTCCACACACACACACACACACACACACACACGCTTCGCACTATACCCGAAAAGGGTGACCGTTAGCCCTAAATGTATAAGATCGGTTTACTAACGGCGCGCGTGTGCCGACACCCCCTCCACTCCGTGCCATAACGTATACAAAGTGCACATTTAAGGACGAAAACACTTTGGGATTTTATGATCCGAAAACAAGCGTCACGACGACGACGACATTCGTACGGGACGTGTACCGTGTTTTTGGCGTGTCGTCGTTTGGTTTTGAAACACTATATCGCGTAGGCGAAATGGACTTTCGGCCCGCGCCGTCGTCCACGTCGAGTAATACGAACCGCGACTACCGCGTTCCAAACAACGTTTTTTATTCGCGAAAGCGAAATTATTATTTTCGCCGCGTTTTGACTTACACTAGCGCGCGCGCGCGCGCATTTTTTCATAGACCTACCCGGTTCGCGAAACTAATCCTGTTTCCGCTGTCGCTGTCATTAATAAATACGCGGCGATACGTACCGAACGTTTCGAAAGCGCGCCCGTAAAACAACGCGATTTACGTAATCAACCGGCCGGTTTTTTTTATTCCGCGGCGTACATATATTTATTGACGCGCCTTTTTGCCGACGTCACCGACCGGACAAATTCAAACTCGTCAAACGAACGTCGACATTTCCGAAAGTTCGCGTTCGTCTTATTTTCCCACTCGATTTTTCGAACGTACCCGATTCGAATTGAGTTAAAGGTAACCGAGTTGGAGCGGAATACATTTTTCGTACCAATCGATTCCCATAGAAAAAAACAAAAAAAAAAAAACCTTAAATCGAATCCAATTTTATTTTAAACGTTTTCGCGATCAAGTATAGAAATAGACGGTTATGGCTTTAGGTACGATTTAAAATTAATTTAATTTTTGAAAACCAGTAGTTAATCTAAACAAATTTCAAAAAAAAAAACAGAAATTACAGCGAGCGACCATTTGTTGCGACAAACTAGAGCTATTTTTGTATCTATTATTTGAATTCATCAAGTTTTTGCCCACTGCTTTACACTGCGAAATTTCGCTCGAGTCCGAACAATTTTTCTTTCGATGTCGGTGACCAAATCGATTATTCTTCGATCAAAATAATTTATCCGGAGATATAACGCGATTATTTCTTTTATTCGCAGTTTTACACGAATCTCGTATCGATCTATTTTACGATTTTGTTAAATTCGACAAGTCGTAAAGTCACGTGGACTACAAAGAAAAAACCACTAACCCTATAATTGATTGAAATTTTCGAAACGCGCTCTCCGAAGATAATTGACATCGTCGAATCTCGTCGTATATGTTACGTATTTGTGTTTTATTTTTTCGTATCTCGACATTTATCGCGTTTTTACATTTTCCTCCTCCGATCTAAATAAGAATATAATGTTTATTAACGATCCGGTCAAAAAGTTTCCGTACGATATATACTCGCAAATAATAAATATACGTAGTCTGTCACTGAACATATATATATTATTATTATTATTATTATTTCGTATGACAACATATATATATATACTATAATCTAATACGAATATTACAGAAGACGTCGTGATATATATATATAATAATAATATGGGAACTGAGCACTCGTAAGTATTCGTTATAAATCAATTATTTTTCTTTGAATACTTTTTTTAAGTAACTTTTTCACTTTAAATTGAATATCTCGCGAACAAAGAGTCGGACATTTTTTCTTTTCTTAACTCGTTAATATGGTAAATAGATATAACGCGGGTAGTTTCCATTAAATAAAGTGGCCAATGTCATTTCAAATATACTTGGATATTTTATATACGTATATACACAGTGCGTCCCATAAGTTTTGAGACAACCGTTCTAAAATTAATTCTAGTATCTAGATAATTACGAAATTCTGGTAAGTTATTACGATAACACTTATAATCATTCGTTCAAATGTTCACGTGTATTAGATCATTTCTGGCAGTATGATCGTATCCGTCGTGAGTGTATGTTTGTGGTTATAATTTCAACATGGAAAAAAATCTTGAACGACGAATTGCGATAAAATTTTGTGTAAAGTTAGAAAAAAGTGCTACAGAAACGTCCCAAATGATATTCAAAGCTTATGGTGAGTTAGTTATGTCCCGTGCTACTGTATTTCGGTGGCATAGTCAGTTTTCATCCGGCAGGGAGTCGTTTGATGACGAGCAGAGATGTGGAAGACCAAGCACAACGAAAACATTGCTCGCGTCTCAGCTGTTTTGAACGAACATCGAAATGCTGGTTATAGGTTAGTGGAGGAGTTAACTGAAATTCCGAAAACGATTGTTCGACGAATTATTAGAGAAGATTTAGGGAAAAGAAAACTTTGCGCGCGCTTTGTTCCTCACGCGCTAACCACGGAACAACGACAGAGACGTGTTTCTCACGCGAAAGATTTACTTTAAATGGTCACCAACGTTCCAAATTTTTTTAAAAATATTATTACGGGTGACGAGAGCTGGTGATTTTCCTATGACCCGGAAACCAAACGGCAAAGTGCACAGTGGGTTGGAAAAAATTCGCCACGACCGAAAAAACTTCGGTTCCAAAAATCCAAAATCAAGACCGTGTTGATTGTATTTTTTGATTCCCAAGGAATTATACACAAAGAATTTGTGCCCCCGGGGAAGTACTGTTAATGCCGAATTCTACAAAAACGTTTTGAATGGCCTCTGTAAAAGAATTGCACGCGTTAGGCCCGCTTTGTGGAAAGATCGGTGTTTTTTCTTGCTGCACGATAACGCTCCAGCACACACCGCGGCGGTTGTCACTCAATTTTTGGCCAAAAAAATGATTCCCGTACTCGATCACCCTCCCCCACCCTATTTCCTGTTCCCAAAGTTAAAGATGGAGCTCAAGGGGCACTATTTTGCCACCATTGAAACGATTCAAGAAGTGATGACCCAAAAGTTCAAGAACATTCCTAATGCTGACTTTTCACGGGCCATGGAAAAATCGGGCGATTGTGCAAGAAGGTGTATAGAATGTAACGGTGACTATTTCGAATAAAAAATTGCTTAAAAAATTGCTTAAAACATTTTTTTCGTTTGTTTTGTAACATCAGTAACCTTAGTCTCAAAACTTATGGGACGCACTGTGTATAAGTTTATAAAAAATGAACCCTATATATATATAGTAATACAACTAAACCAGTAACTAATATAACACGTAACCGATATTATATATGGTACGCGTATATAGTTATATATAACTATGCGATAAAAATGTAATAATAGGGTAAAAAACGTAATCGATCGATCTAACGCAATAATGCAATAGGCATTCGCCACGCGTAGAATAAAGAAATTTTGAAATTTCGTAAACCGTTAGTAAGTAGTTATACGGTCGTCGTCGTATCCGCTGGTCGCAAATTCGACGATGGCGTAAGATCGTAAACCCGATAATAACGAACATGACGACGGCCGCCGAGTCAGCACGTACGAAATGGTCGCCGCGTGAATGCCTATATTAATATATATATATATAATTCGCGACGACCGAGCCGACGACTTTCTATTATTTTTCGTCCGTTTACGCGAATTAAAAGGCGTTTACGTCGTAACAAAAAGCCCTTCGATCCACGCATTAACAAATCGGCGACGCATATTAACGATTCTACAGTAGCAGCAGATCACATAGTAAATTAGCGTCGTGTCAACAATAAACAAAAAAAATGGTTCGTTTTTACGGAAAATACGTACGTAGCGTTATTTCTACGATACGTTTATAAATAGAAGAAACGTATAAAAATTACCGTTAAAATCAAACGGTAAATTCGGTAAAATATTTGTAACGTCGCTCCGTACGCGAAACAATAACAATTCCTATTTCGTTAACGACGTATACTCAATTCGACGGACGTTTTATTATCCCTACGGATTCGTGATCGCGCTATTTCATTTTTGCTGTGGATTTGTAATCACACTTCGGGTCTGGTCCAAAAAGACATAAGGACGCGAAATTATAACGAGCATCATCTGCAGTCACGCGCGTTTACGTTAATAAGCGTAACTTTCGAGCAAAACTCGAAGAATAAGGTCGACTTTTCCAGAAAATAACGCGCTCGTTACATACGATTTATGTTTGGCGTCAACGAGAAAATTTCGAAACGATTTTTCTTTAATTCTCCGCGAAAGTATTTCGATTTTTTTTTTTTATCGCGTAATTACAACGCCACAATATTATGGTCAACAGTCTCTTCGCCGATAATACGTTTACGTTTTTTCGACAGAATATTAATAACGAGCATTTTATAATACGTCGAAATACTTCACGTTTGACCGTTATAGCGTGAATCGTCAATGCGTCGGTCGATATAATGGTCGGGCGTTTTGTTCTGTTGACCGCCACGTTCGCGGTGATCGGAAAACAAAATCTGTATCGCGGATACGTGCGATAACCCGTACGTTTGAATCGGCACTCTCTGAAAACGGCTAGGCCACAACGGAATTTCCCGTTTCGCCGCGTCGACGTTATTTCCGTGACGGCCACGATTATAACGAGCCGACGCTGTTTAGGCTAACGAGAAAATGATCGTCGTTCGAATTCGTCGTCGCCCGGAAGACTTTCGGGGCGTTTCGCCCTGCGTGTTATAACGTTTTCAATGTCCGTCGTCCGCCGCCGGTTCCGACGAGCCGTTTCCGTTTGCTCAGTTTCGGCCCATAGAGTCGTTCGGTCACCGGAAAGTTCAATTTTCTTCGCGAACGACGGACGAAAAATAAAACGCGACGACGATTATAACACGCCTACTCGCGCGCAAGAGGTGTATCATTCGTAAAATCTCGCCGGCCAATTGGTGGCGCGGCAACAACGTCGGAACGAACAGTTCGGTATTTCGTCCGACAACTCTACCGGCGTTTCGAACCTAAGGAAATCCCTAGGGAATTCGGAGGGCTGACTTTCTGAACTGTGTCTGGTAGTTGGACGATTACGCGCGCACGATCGACCGACTATTATTCTACCGTTAATATGTCCGCGAGACGACCGGTTGACGGTTTTGCGCGAAAATAAAAATGGAAAACACGACGAATCTACTTTCGAATATACACGCGCGTAGACAACGCAACGCCTCGCACTGTGTGTGCAGCTTCTCCCCGTCAGAACGAACTGCAACTTCATTACAAAACCACAGACAGCCCTCCTCGACTTTGTTACCGATAATACGCGTAATACATAGCTGATCGAATTTTTAACCCCTTTTTTTCGCGATTACGCTTTACATTATTACCGCTATTATTATTATTATCGTTACACATACACGTCTCGTATACACATTATAGCCACGGGGTCCCTACGCTCCACTCGTATTCTTTACCAGCCACCGCCGCCGCTGCCGCCGGGTTGTTGACAATAATTATTCGGACGGGTCGCCGTCAGCCATCTGTCGCCCGCTACTGTTGTATTATTGTTATATAGTAACAAACACGGGAACGCGGCACGCGAGTTATTCGCCCCGCCGCCGCCGCCGCCGCCGCCACCGCTTGTACGATATATAGATTTCCGGACGCGAAAAAAATATTTCAAAAAAAAAAAAAAAGGGGAAAAACGTTTAAGAACGCGATAATAATAAAAACGAACCGTTTTGTTTGCGTCGTTCGATCGTTCGTTCGTTACGCAAATATTTGAACCGCTTACGTATATTTCCGTATATAGCGTAAACGCGTACGTTTACGGGTTATATACAACGTATACACGTCGGCCCGAACCGCCCGACGCGGGTAACGAGACACGCGGGAAACGGAAACACGCCAACGTCGATGCGATTGCCGGTGCCATGGTGTACACGGGGGAAGGGCGGACGATAAGTGATCCGCCGGATAAATCCAGACGTTTCCCCGTTTTGTGCCGAAAGATGGCTATTCGTATATCGTTTACAATCGGGTACGACGTACGTTGGCGCGCGGATTCGTTTCTAATCGGTACGCGACAGCGCGTCTAACCCTGCGACACGGGATGGACGACAATTTCGATTGCCCGGAAAAACGGACGGCCACGCCTACCGGGTACGTCGCGAAAACGTTACGGGGTACGACGTCGACGGCCAATTTGTCCCGCAGCACCGTAACGTAACACGAACGGTTCGAAAGAACACAGCCACGGTGTATTGACGGCGTCCCGTCAGTCGGGCACGTTCCCAGGCCGCGTGAGGTGCTTCGGCGCTTCGAGTTGGACAATGAAACGACGAAGTGTTGTTGCGCAGAAAGACCGGGCCGAGTACACGCGTTTCGACGACGACGACGATACGAGGGTTTACGCGTCGGGTGAAACGTACGAACGACGAACGAATTACAAACGTTCGTAGGTAGAGAAAAAGCGAGTTTTCCGAATTTACAATTCGTCCCCAGTTTCGAAAAATTCGCCACAGCCGCCATACATATCGTTCGTGCGTGGGCGAATGTGTAAAACTATACGCTATAATGCTTCTCGTTGTTGTTCAATAGTTAACATTGTACCATCAATTTGTGCCAATTGTTGTTCATATCGTTTGTTACGTTTCAACGCTTGCAATGCGGCTCGCTTATTAGTGGTACCATTTTTTTTTAGCTATCGCTACTTCTTGTTCAATTTTTTTTTTCTAAGAACTCTTGTTTCTTTATCAACATCTCTTCGGTGGATCGTAG
>JAIPRN010000242.1:0-103847 GCA_025469175.1 Geopemphigus sp. TES_GeoC_2020 | reverse complement strand
ATACTCCAGAGGCGATTTCATATGATGACGGCGACGGTGAGAGAATAATAATGTTCAAAAAATCGAAAATATTTCGTACGCGTAAAATTTACACTTGAGTAAATTAAAGTTTATTCATCTATAGATGACAACGGTACTCAATTAAAAACAAAACAAAAAACCGGTTCAATACCTATATTTAGTACTATATATTCCATCGTTTTAAAATAGCGATATTACAGAAAACGTCGTATTTTATTGTTTCCGTCTATCACTAAATAGCAATATAGAACAAATCACATTTCGCAGTTCTTAAATTAATGATTTATTGTGTTAAATTTATAGTATAAACGCTTATTACTAATTTTAAGAACGCTTTTTTTATTTAACGCTTTCTACTCCGTCCCCATCCCCCCTGCAATTAAAGTGGAACTTCGTGTTCCCCCTTTTAATAAACGAAAGGTAAATTATTTTTAAAACAATCTTCCTTCCCTTATTCAGACAATTTTGTTTCTTCCTTATGTTTGTCAGTTTTCGGATTCTGGCAATGAGCCATTAAATTCCTAACGCACATCTCTCACCCATTTATTCACACCTCTCAGAGTTGTCAACTATTTTATAATATTCCGTAAGAGTTTAAATTTCCTCTTCAGTTCTTTCATCATTCCTAAGTTTCTTTATTTCCACCATCTGCACAATTACCCAGGTCACGAACACGGTAAACACGTCATTCGTCGGTCTCAGTTTCGAAAATTACCCTAATTCCGTCTATTACCGACGATTAATTTTCTGAAACGTTTGCAGAATACTCTTTCATTATTCCGAGTTTATCCGTTATATTTTCTAACAATATTCCCCTTGCAGCCACCTTATTTAAACGAGAAGTTCTTTCACAGAAAATATCTTAATCGAGTAATTCCATATGTTAACAACACGCCGAATTAGCTACGATTAAATTGATAATTTAAGATCAAATTGCGTTTATTGACCAATCGTTACCCGTACACGTATTATATTGATACATTATTACGGTGGTTTATTGTAACGATATTGTTTTAGCCATGTGCAAACAATTAGAGAACCTGAAACGGGACCGAATGAAATATGGAAACAATGGCCGAACGAACGGTTGGGACGCCAACAACGGGCCGTCAAGCAGCGGCGGCCGGTCAAATAGCAGCCTATCCGGCGCCAGGGACCAATACGAATGCGTGTCCGTGCACGTGAGCCCGGACCTCGGCGAACGGGTGATGTTGTCCGGCGACCACTCAGTCCTGGACGAGGTGTTCCCAGAGACTGGCCACTCAGCGCTGGAACCGTCGGCCGGACGTCCCGCCGTCTCCTGGACGCCCGTCGATTCCAGACACCTAGTCCGGTTTCCGTTGAACGGTTACTGTAAGCTGAACAGCGTGCAGGCCATCACCCGGCTACTGAACGCCGGTTTCACAGTCGCCGCGAGCACGGGTGGCGGTGTGCACGGCCAACAGTTCTCCGAGTATCTGTTCGTCCGCAAAATGTCTAACTGACTCGTCATCGTTATTGCTATCGTTATTGTTGTTGTTGTTGTTGTTGTTGTTGTTATTGTTATTATTGCGGATCGTGTGTAGGTAATGTCGACGCCCGCGCGTTACCCGTAAAGCAGTGTTGGTCTAGCAATACCCTCTACTCATTTCTAAAAGGATTTACATAAATGATCATGATATACCGATATAGAAGATCATCATATATTACTACTATACTTATTAAATTGCGGATGTCGCGAAATTACCGAATATAGAAAAAATCCGGTTGGAAATTACGGCTTTGGTTTAAGGTTCGAAAATGATTTTAAAAAACTCTATTGTTGACAGAAATGTCAAATCCCGACGTTATTATTCCAAAAAAAATTTTTTTACGAAATCGATTAAAAATTATTTTGTAACTTGCTATAAGTTAAACTAAAGAGTTACTCGTTCAATTACAAACAATTACAAGTGAAATAAAATAACCCGAAAATTACAAAATCATTCGTTTTAGTAACTGCCCAAATTTCTAAAATAATATAACTAACTATTGAATACGTAAAAAATTATATTTATAATAAAATGTTTCGAAAGGACCAAGGATTTTTGAACTATTGAATATAAACTATTCTTTTTCAAACACAAAATAGCGTTTGAATTGAGGATCGAAAAACAGAAAGGAGAGGTTAGGTCAATTTTGAGCCAATCCGACACTGCTGTTAAATATATATATATTGTACATAATATACGTTATATATATATATTATATTTATTGATGGAATCACATTATATAGAAGTATAATTAAATTAAATTAAATAATATGAATAATAATTACAAATGTTAATTTTTTTTTGAAGTTAATTTATATATTTACACGACGTGTTTAAAACTTGAAAGTGAAGAAAAAATAATATATACAATACGAAATAATATAGTTTAAATATTTTTACTTTGGTTATTTGGTAATACGCCGTATATTATAATTTATATTGTATTATATAATTATACAAACTTCCATTTTGTAAAAAAAAATTATCGTCCACATTGTACGCATATATATATATACAATATATTTATTGTTAAATGTAAAATGTGAAATACGCAATAAATAAAAGTTAACTCACCAGATATGTTTCATACTATTTACATATATTATTATTATATATACAAATGCGATTATTATTTTTAACTTTTGTAATTGCAATCAAGTGTCAGTACGTAAATATAAATGATTACATAACTAGAAAATTGAAAATTATATATAAAGACTGCATTTGTTAAGGTTTAATAATTATTCGTAAAACGCTTTTCTAGAATTTAAGACTTAAAATCTTCGCACTAACGATATTAGTGTATCACTACAATATAAATGTAACGAAAAAAGTTTTGAAAAATGTATCGTTATAATAAATAATTATTGCGGTTGTTGAAGCCACCAAATGAAATTAAGAATTCGTCGACTAAATGACTATTAAATCCGCCACTTCAGGAACGGTAACACGGTATTATAATAACTTGACTCCGCTAAGAAATCGAAACGGGGTCATTATATTGTATTCTTACTATTTTTAATTATTTTATGTTGTTCTTAACAGATTTAAAACACAGGTAATAAATAAAACGGAAGAAAATAATTTAGAATGCTTTGAAATATGACGCTGGTATGAAATGCTGTGAGTTAATTAGACTGACTGAATTAAGGATAAATCACAACATATTTAAGGAAATAGAGAAATCCAGGGAAATATTAAGATCGTTTAAAGAAGGAGGATAAAAAATGATTGGCCACACTATTAGATATAATGATTAGGTACAAACATAAAATTATAAAGAACAAAAAGAAGCAGAATCACGTTCATAAAAGTAATTTTTAATGCCGAGCCATGTAGTTTGGAAAATATTGGTCATTAACAGGAATGAATGAAACGAATGCGGGAGAAAGCTGTAAACCGACCTTAGGGTTGAACACGAATGAAGAAATGAGTATTAAATCCCATTGGGTGTTTTGAGTGATTTCAGTTTTTGGCGAAGTATTTTTAAATCTATAAATCTGATAATTTGTTTATAAATATGGTAGGTATATTTAATGTGACACGATAAATCAATGTTTTCTTTGCTCCAAATAAATTCGGTATTTTGTTTTATACCTTAGTAATATTTAAAATAAATTTGATTTTTATGTTTTATTCACTGATCGATGGATATTGCTCGTAATGTATATAATATAATAATTATTATAGCCCGATAAACGAATATACGACTTCTAAATGAACTAATTTCTCAAATTAAAGGATTATATGTACATCGGAGTTTTCAAAAGCTATAATATACACGACGTAATAAACATCCAAATAGTATAACGTATATGTATATTTATATTTATTTATTAATATATATATATATATACACGAGTATTATACGTAATAAATATTTGTTTCGTTTGTACGCGTACCTAACATAAATATTAATTATAATTTTATTACTCAATTATAAGTGTATATTATACTTGTCTTATAATTTGTACCTCTATTTATATTTTATCATATAGCAAACCCGTATTAATTATTATACATATACAGAAACGCGGTATTGTTAATAACACCGTTGTGCAGCTATATATAATACAAATAATTTGAAATAATTTCTGCAGAGCAAATCGTTTGTATTTTCTACACATTCCGCGTCATTCAAAATGGGAAAGGGATTCTTTCGATTTTGTATTGATATTTTTTTTTTGCCTCCCCCCCACTTAATTTAAATATTTTATCGTCGAACAATATATTATAATAATATCGATTCTATATTATTAAACGAAAAAAAACCGTTCCTATTTTACCTTTTATCTTCAAAAATTATATATATAGTATAAGTGTACTAAACATAGTTAATATTTAAAAAATAAATTTTAACGACTGATTTTAAACAGTTATATTTTAACATTTTAAGGGTGTGCACTACGCAGTGTAGTTAATACCAACGTGTGTGCCGTGTGGGTATGTGTAGTGTGTACGTGCGTACGCGGACCTATTTTTTCCCGTGTGATTTTGTTTTCTTTCTTAATGTTTAGTTTATGCCCGGAGGAATTTATAAACGCCTCGAGCCACACAGAGGTCATTCAGCGGCGGCGGCGGCGGCGGCTGTATCATATTAAGTATATTATAACTACAATATATATTATATTCAGTGGGTCCGCCGTCGTAATGGTTTATGGTGAAACGGTGTTTTTTTCTGCGCGTTAAGATATTGTAAAGGCACACTGCTATACATGTGTATAATATGAGATGAGACAGTATATGAATACGCGTATATCGTATATATTGTGTTTAACGCGTTAACGCGCACGAATAATGTACGTCTAAACTTTTAAAACATATATATATAAGTACAAACTCGTTTGAAATAGCAATCAATAGGATTTATATTTTGTATACACACGCACACATTCACAACACACGTCTTATTATATTATACGATAGGTTTAATATTATTTAGTACTTAAGTTACGTGGTCGACCGTCGTACATACAGGTATACAAATTCTAATTGTGATATTATATACGCGTAAACGTAGCTAACCGATTCATTACCACATTGTCACGTGAAATTTATATATATATATAGTTAATATATTCTAACTGTATTTCAAGCGCTAAATACTCGCGACTTTTAAATAATAATTATGACTAAACACCGCGTCGTCATTCGTATATATACACATAATTACTCGCCACGATGTAAAAAGAAAAACGTTAATACGAGTTTTAACCTATCTAGTCGTATACGGCTGATTATGTATGATAACCAACGATGAGTGTGCATAATACATTGTCGTCGAGCGCGTTATAGCTAAACGATCTAATCTATTCGTTCAATGTGCGTACGTATACTATAATATTGGCACGTTTGTCAAATCATATTATACCGAAAGATAGTAGTCCCGTAAATTATACAGGTAACGGTAAATTTTACCGGTAATATTTTTTTCGCCGACGATAATTTCATTTAACGTTAATCTCGACGGAAAATTAACACTATACCAGTAATCCGTAATTACTAGTCGGAAAACAGTATTTTGTTATTTTTTTTAAATAACTTATCAATTGAAAGCGTTTTGCATTATCGCTGATCACTATATATATATATATATATACATATGTGTGTATTTACAATTATAAAACGTAAAATATATTTGGACGATATTAATAATACGTATTTCTATAATAAAGTGTAGATTTACCTATCCATATAAATGGTCCTATCGCATCTGCGCGGTTTACGCGTATATGACGTGTTTATAATTCTCACAAAATCGGGGTTGATGGCGAAGATTTTAACGCTCCCGGCAACGTGCAGCTGTTTTATAGACGCCCACCCCGTTATAATTTGTTCTTTCATTTTCCACGATATAAATTGTTCGTTATCTGCCAATTAGTCGTAACCCGACGACTACATCTGTTCCACATATCCAAACACAAACAATATATTAATAAATAACATACAATACTATAACAAATACGTACGCATTTACCGACTACCGTTAACTGTGTTATACAAAATATAAGTATACTATAAACAACGTTGTCAACGATAATGATAAACATAATACGCGTAATACATATTATACAAGTATATAATATCCTTCGCGTTATGTTTAAGTGTTATTACTGTACTACCTGTGTGATGTTTCGATTTAAAAAAATCATCTCGCGATTTTACTCCACGTGCGCCATTACGCCACGCCGTGTCAAGAACATTCGTCGCATATATAATTAAGACGTTTCAAACGAAATTACTTTTTTATTTATTTTAATATCAATACCCGAATAATATTCACGTTACAAAAATATAGCCATTTTATACGCGCGGTAATATCGTATACCGTTAATATCCGTACCGTCCATATTTATTTATATCCGATACATTATGGTATATACGGCAGGTTCGTTTAAAAATCGAATTTTAGACGTAAACTGTTCCCTATAACTATGTTATAGTTAAATATTATAATCACTTAAATAGACTAGACGTTTTAGGCCTTGTAATTTTGTCCGACCTCTTTCGCTATATATATATATTATACTCGTATTAAATAGTCTAATTTTAATAAATAACGCGCGTCGTAAGAATAACGTTTAACATATTGCCGTCGCGTCAACATCGTGACTTTTGAATCGTTGATTGTTATCGCGTTTTAAAAATTGTTTATTATTTAAACGAAATATTAATAACGCGTTTTTGGTGGTATCCGTTTATCTCGAATACACCCATCTAAACACCGGTTCGATCGGTTTTTTAGAAATATTTATAGCGAACAAAATCGCGACGTTACTAGAACACGGTATAACTTGTATGTTTCGAATTTCGTTTAAAAATATTAGCGATTTTGCGCGGTAGTTCGATAATAACATCACGAATACAAAAAACCAATTCAAAAGAACCGTATTCTTCGGACCTCCGAATATGGACCCCCAGGGGTTCACGTATCACCGGTTAAGAACCCCTGATATATATACATATATCTAATATTATCAAAAAGTTTCCGATAAAGGAAAAGTGTTAAAAGTTTCCAAGGTGTTTTTAACGTGCCAACGAGATGGGTCACGTATATACACAAAAGCGCCGTATAATATACATATATATATGTGTATGTGTGTAAGTACAATATACATAGTACGCACACGTGCACGTGTGTGTGTGTAAAGAGTGTTGTGTATAAAGGTCGTCGTGGTTATATATCTTCGTAGCCCGGAGGCTTTCCGCCGTCCAAAACGCGGTGGCGGCCACAGGCGGGCCGAGCGGTAAATCCGTTTGGGACGGTGCGGGGCGGGACGAGGAAAGAGACCGGCGGCGGCCTGGGGCAATGTTAATTTGTAAGTCCGCGTCGAAGGCCCGAGGCCCCGTAGACGGGTATACTATACTACACTATACCATACCATACTATACTATATACGACGACGACGACGACGACGACGACGACATCGACCTGCCGGATCTCGCCCCCCGGGGAGGCCACCGCCTCGCCCCATAAAGTGTGTATATATATATATTCGTATACATATTGTGTATAGAGGACAATAAGCCCGACGGGTACGAAACCGCCCCTGCCCACCCCCCCCTCTTGTCCGAGACACGGAGAGACCGTCGCATCGGCGCGCCCGGCGCGGCGGGCCCCGGGGCCATCAATTGATTCGAACGTATATTGAGTTGCCGCAGTCTGCAGTCGCCATAGTTACAGCCCGAGGACTTCGACTTGTATGTGTGTGTGTATAAGCGTACCGGCTCACGCCCTAGGGCCGTGCGAGCAACGCACCTCCCCCACCCCTCACCAACTAGTCTCGACGACCGTACAGTGTTTTTCTACTCGTTTACGCGTGCAACGCTGTTATACACAAACACACACGAGCACGTATTATATGTACGTACGTAAGTACTAGTGTGTTTAAATATACTGACGCGCCGCGTGTGTGTGTGTGTGTGTGTGTGTGTGTGTGTGTGTGTGCACGCGCGCGCGAGCGCTTCGCGATGACACGATCGACATTCTTGGAAAACGAATCGTTTTTTATCGCTTTTCAATTTCAATTGTCGTTTTTCCAAAACGACAAAGGGGGGGGGAAAACACGGATTTTGTGTTCGCGATTCGCTGCACAAATAATTTATTTACGTACACGTCACGCGCGTATATAGTAATTATAATTTATTACAGCTCGGAAGTTATTGCCTTGTTTAGAAATGCAGACACGAGCGTTTTAAAACGATTTGTGTTTACATTAGTATATACGAGTGCGCCGACGGATTAAGATTTTATTCGCGAATGTCCGTAGTTTCGACGTCGCTCAATATGTAGACCATTCATAAGCCCACAGAGGACTTACACTTTCCCAATCTACAGCCCACGTTTAATTTTATTAAATTGATTACAATTTCATAAAAATACAACGAATAAGTTATAAGACTATCGCGTATTTAAAATATACAAATTTTTACCTAGGAAAAACTTATATATATACGCACGAGTTTATGATAAATCTACTAAATATTTTTTTTCGAAAAGTCCAAAGCGCTTTCATCTAACGTAAAAATTTATAAAATTTTATTCGTCTCGCTTATTTTCTTAGCAATAAATCCGAACGGTACGTAAAGAATGGAAACGAATTACTCTTTAATTTAGGCGAAGCCGGGTAATTATACTAGTATTCTTAAATGAATTTACAGTTTTCTCAAACTGTTACGACAGTTATTAGCTATTGTAGTATTTCTTATAAAATCAACAAGTGTCAAACCCTATGTAATATATATATATATATAATTTAGCAATTTTTTTAAATAATCAAACTCGGGTTTGTTTATATATTGTCGAGTAGTATGGAAAATGTTAAAAGTGCATTTGACCTAACGGATATGATATATATTATATGATAAGCGATTGAAGAAACTATGGAATGATATACACCTACGCATCTATATTTAATATATATTATACGGATAGATTTACATTATGAATAATAATAAAAAAATTTAACTATCCTTTTAAAATATTACTTCCCCCTTCCTTTGAGCCATATTAATACACGACTAAACTACTTTCAGACAATTGAGAAGAATCTTCATGAAATATAAGCGATTCAAAATATTGAACCTAAAAAAGTAATAAAAATAAAAATTTAAGTACCGTCTGATGAAGTATAGAAAACGTGTATATTGTATACTTTTACCTTTTACATCGTGCATTCGTGCGCGTATAATTCTTTACTACAACATCAATCGTCACCAGTGGTTTTTTTTATTTATACAATAATAAATAAATATTTTTATATATATATATATATACACCACGCCAATGTACCTCCTATTATACACATTTCTATATTGCAAAATATGTAATGAATATATATAAATATATTCGTATACAAATATTGTAGTCGACCTTAAGTCAGTTATACGTAAAGCTGATGCGTACATAAAAATTAAATATGCAATCCCTACAGTGACATAACACACCAAATGATAAATACATTTATGATTATATTGCGCTGATGCAGTCACGAGGTAAACACTCGAATCTCACATTAATATTTTTATTTTTATACGCACGAATCAATATAAAGTACAAACTACCGTTAAAATAATATTAATCGCCGTCTATATAGCTTAATATAATAATAATATACGTGTAATTGAATCTCAAAGTCAGTTTTGTATTTTAAATATATTTTTCGTATTCGAATAATAATTGAAATATCCTTTTTGTCACTTTATTTTAACGCAAAATAATATTCACAAAGTGTAAACCAAAATCAAAGAAAATGGACATTTCGTTGACAATAATTTATATATTTTAGAAAATGGTCGAAAAACTTAGAATTATAAGTATATTGCGATAGACAACTGTCCTATATAGTCGTCCTTGTTATCATTCTATAATGTCTAATGACTATAGTCTATGTTATAAAACGGTTTTGTTTTAAAAATGCATTTCGGTTTTTATTACGTGTATATAAATTTGTTTTTAACAAATTCCTGCCACTCACTTATTCAAAAACTAAAAATTAAATAGCGCAAAAAAAATTTTTCTGTTTTTTGACATTAATCGTCAACAACAAATGTGAAGTATTCGAATATTTAGGTTAATTGCTTAATCACTACAACTATATATTTATAAATTATAAAAATGGTATAAACTATGATAAACTGAGCTCCACGTCAAAATTATTAATATGAAAATACGAGTGACGTAACTAAAGATTCGTAAATCTTGTCGCGAGAGAGAGAGAGTACATAAATTTGTAACCTTTACTCCTAAAACTTACAAACTTTACAAAAATAAAAATAAAAACTGATTTCTAACAAAATTTTAAATAAAAACAACATTTCCAGTAGCACAAACGCGCGTGATTAATAATATTATCAAATTTGTATTTATTTTTTAATATTAAAAATAAGATTTTTCAACGGAATTAATGTACAAATTCAAATAAAACCGATCTATATTGTAATTATATAACATTTTTGAAGCGAATAAAATATACGTTGAATTTTCAATAGTCAATTTATATATCAAAAAAAGAATTTTATGAACCCGTGTGTAATAATTGTGAAGAAGCCCAATGTTTAAGTTTTACCGTTAAAATCATATATAAGCTATGCAGTACCTATCCAAAATAATATGCTTTTTCGACGTACAAAATGTATTAACGACTTTAAACGTTCACAAAATGTATGATGTATTATAGAGTATTATTTTATAAAATTAAAATTATTCGATCAGTTTAAAAATTGCATTTAAATACGTATGTATGTACGTGCAATGTCCATACGAACATTTTACACAAGTTTGAATTGCATAATAATTCGTTTGCATTCAGTTATGATTCAATCACAAACGTTTGTATACATTAATAACATCGATATCACAATTATCATAACCATCGGTACATAAATATCGGATCGCGTTAAATTTGCTAGACCGCACGAACTTAGATTTAGCTAGTTTAAAGGTTGAAGTATACAGTTTATAATGTTTGAGTAAAGTTTAAAATCAAAACTTTCACGGCGCCTCGTATTAACGGCTACCGAGAAACATATTTTAATCATGAAAACTGACAGAATGTTAATTAAGCTCATTTGCCTTCAGGGTTCGTATATAAATCGGATCTGGTCCAGATTTAAAAACTATATATATATATATTAAGTAATAAAGTAATTTGTTTACAAAACGGTTTGCTCCAATAACTGTCAAAACCACGGTATAATTTAATATAATATATTATTCTTGAATTAAACATTACAGAAAGAATATTAGTATAGGACGACCACTGACCAGTATTTTTTAGCATTGCGTCCCATTATTCCGATAAACATATTTTAGCCAATTTTTGGAAGCGAGTTCCGTTTATTTCCCGTTTTACTAATTAGAAATTTAATTTTACTGTACTGTTAATTTACATATTAAACTCAAAATACATATAGAAACTGGGAATTTAACATGTTTGCAAAGTGAGCTTTCCTAACTCTTTATTTATATATAAAAGAAATCAATAATCGTCGTCGAATCGTTATTTTAAAATTTTTTCGAAAAAGAAATTATATTTTAGTAGTCATAATTATAAAATAATTTACGTTAAAGTTATAAAATAAGTTTTATTTATTACGGATAATAATAAATAACTTTAACAATCAAGCTGATATGATTATCTTAATATAGACAAAAGTATGTAAAATGTAAATTTAAAACTGAAATAAGGTTTCTAACATTTTAAAATGTTAATAATTACAAATTATTAAAATATAATACGTATTTCTTGTAAAAAATTGCAGTCTTGAAAAAATTATGATTTTTTCCAAAGATCAAAAAACATATAAAATTGATATTTCGGGTGGTAAAAAGCGAATAACTAAAGAGGAGTTCGTTTAAAATAAAAGTCCGTTTTTTACATTTCTAAATATGGTCACCCTATATTAATAATTGTGTGTGTGTGTGTATTGCGACCATCGAACCATATACGGTATATTAATCGATAAAATAAGAATGAGTCGATATTGCAGACGTGTAGATAATAAACTAATATGTCGTGTGCCTAAACCCAATGTAAAGCGTGGTATATCCTTCAAAAGTATTTTATATGACTAACGTAATAAGAAAACAGATACCTAACAAAAATGTTGTATTTAGTCGAAAATGTATTGAATTATTTCAAAGAAATTAAGTATATGTAGTATTAGAATAAATAGCTAGTAAACAATTCAAATGTATCGCGTATTTATTATTATAATAATAATAGAAAAAAAGAAAATTCAATTTTGTAAAAATTGGACGTATCCTTTTATATTAATATGTTTCCATTTGTTAGATACTCTTTCCTAATGTTATTTCTTACCAGCAAATAATAACACATACAAAAGTGTAAAGTTCAAATGCAAAGATATTATATGACATGACGCAACAGTAACACAAAATAAAGACAAATATGGCAGCTGATAGCTGATCATCAAAAGACGAAGTAAATTATACTAAATTAAAAGTCAAAATGATTAATCAATATTTAAATAAGATTACCTACATTCGAGAACTGACGTCATATTCTAAGACTGATTGACTAGATCTGTAGTTTAATATTTTTATCATATACACTGTAATTAAGAGTAAAATATTTCAATTTTATACACTATTCACTACTATTCGTATCATAAAATGTGTGATGTACCACCGATTTTTTTTAAATTGTTCGTACTTAGCGATTTAATTATACTTTTTAACTAACACTTACATTAGTTCAATTTGTTACTTACGTGAGGTAAGATCCGCAATAATAATGTCTACAGGCTTGACGAATTTATCTACACATGTTAGTAAGTATACAATATATACTAATTTAATGCTAATGGTAACGAATAAAAAATGAAAATGTGTATACATTAGTCACTTTTTGAATTATAAGAAACCTAAATTTAAAAAATAATCCAAAGAATAATAGTCTTATTTACGAGGATCAAATATCCAGGAAACTGAACTAAAATTAAAGGCTTATTATAGATATATATATTCGTATATACATCAAAGTTCGAGCGACGTTTTTTCGAGCCTAAGGTTATATTTACAAATATAGAATATACTGCACGTTTTATTTAAACACTTATTCAATACTCGTTTTAATATAGTAATGAGATACTAAAACAAAACATTTGATAAAATCAAAATATTCGATAATTCCTCGTGAAACTCGCTCAAAATATAATAATAAAGGACCTACGCGTCCGACAAAAGTAAGTAAATGTTTAACGTTCTCTCTGTAACGACGATTACGGTACGTAATATTCATTTGTACGTGGCATCATACTTTTTTAATCGCGTAATTTGTACCCAAATACGGTTTTTAGTTATGCGTTTGATGAAAAATTAACCAAAAATATTTCCGTGAATACATTTGTATGTCACAATATAAACAGTTAGGTACCTTTTTTATATTTTGCTACAGAGAAAAATTAATAAACGAACTACAAGACATTATATGACGCCATATATGCTATAGACGTCCTCTACCTTGACGAATGACTGCGAATTATAACTTATGGAACCATTGGAACTTGAATTGTTACTGGCTTTGTATTTATTAAAACTATTATTTGAAAAACGCAAATAAAAAAAACAAAATATTTGATTTCGCGTATAACAGAATTTCATAAATATTTCTATATAATCCATCATTTGACATTACAAAAAAATGAAAAACATACCTACACGCAATGTAAACGATATTATTATTTACAATCTCGCTACATTTTATTAGTATTTGTTTTCAAATTTCATCCGTTTAACTACTACACCATCACATTTTGACGAGTAGTCTTTCAGTCAGTCTCAAACACATACGTGAATGATATTAATCATATATCACAAGGTAACAAGTAGATAATATAATAGGAAAGCAAAGCGACATTTTGAAAATATTGTGTACATGTGTAAAAATCACTGAACCCTATTGATTTTATTTATTATAATAAAAAAATATATACATTATACAAAATAATATAATGAGTGCTCACTTGCATGAGGGCATAACTTACACAGAAAAAATTTGAGTACATTTTTTTTCTTTACATAAACAAAATATTTTTTAACATACATGCTCTAAAAAATACATTAGTGTTATTTACAATAAAAAAATACATTTATCTTTAACATAGGCTCGATGAGTGCCACATTTGATACATCGCGTTAAGTTTTTTTATTCACTGCAGTCGATTTTATATTTAACACAAACATGGTCCGACCTTCTTCGTTACTTAAAAGTATGTTGCAATTAACAAAGAAAGATAAAAAATTAACAGTGTTTGAAATAATAATAAAAAAAAAACAAAAGAACAAAAAATATAACAAAAATTAACAATTTTCGCAGACATTTATTAAATCAATAATATAATATATTATTGATCTAATAATTATACATACATATGTATAATATATATATATATACAATAGTTGTCTGAAACAGTATTCAATCATAAACTGCTTTAATTAGTTCAAATAACAAGGCAGAAAACACATAGATGATTAATATGACTAGTCCACAACCATCACAATAAGAAATGGTTGACAAATGACAATTTGATGACATATATCACTTTGAAAACGGTTTAAACATAAAATTTGACTTCCTACGAATATCTTTTTCGTGTTCTAGTACAAATAAAGTATCTCGCATAGTAACGCGTTTTATTCTTTGTCTAGTTACCTGTAAAACAAAAACAAATATATGGTATATAATCATAATTTTAGAAAATTACACTTAAATATAGTAATGATAACTCACGGTTTGTCTATTTGTTAAGCTTGCATTAATACTAGAGTTTGGGCTCTACAAAATAAAAATAAATTGTTTTAAATAACTAAAACTTTGAACCTAATTTTGAGTGTTAACAAAATGAACGAGAAGAGTTATTTCTTGATTTTAAATCAAAAGACGAATAATGTTAAATATAAAAAAATTTTCTCGTGGTGTAAATAATAACGAAGCGCCTTTTTTTAAACACTTTTGTACGTTTTGTAACTATAATTTATCTACACTTTTCAAAAAAACAAAAGGAATAATTTATACTAAATTTAACAAACTTATTGTTTTCAAACATTAAGAATTATTAATAATGCAAAATACATTTATTCCACCCTAATAATATAAATGGATTTATTATGAAATGTATTTATAAGCTATCGGAAACAGTTTTCAAGTTGATAGTCTAATACTTTAATTTTTCAATTATTCCAAACGTGATATTAAAAATTTAGAAAACAAACATTCAATAGAAAACTTATTTTAAATTTCAAAAATTAACTAATAAAAATTATTTGAACAATGAATTTTATAATAAAATATTTTTTTAAAAAAAAACAGAATGAAAATTGTATAAAGGAAAGGTTCTTGATGTAATTTATTAATTAATTTACCTGCGAGTTAGGACTTGTTCCTGGTTCTAATTTTGGTTTTTTCCTAGGTCCAATTGCATTTAAAGCAGTCAGATTAGCCTCCCGCTGTCGTAATTCTTCCATTTCTACCCTTTGCATCTAAAAATCATAAATTAATTAAAATACAATTTTTATAATAACATAACTATTCACTTGTTACCCATACCTCTTTGACTTTGGCTTTTAATTTTGCTTGTTCTGGATCTTCAGTTTTAGATCGACTCTTAGCCACCCGTAATAAAAGCTCTCGTTCTATTTCGTCTTGTTTTTTACGCTCAACCTTGTCAATTTCTTCGAGACATTTGATTTGTCCTCGGATATTCCTTGTAATTTCATAGCGTTTGTCCGCCTTAAAACATAAAACAAACAAGGTAATATATTGTAAGGTGTGTTAAATAATTTATTAAAATGTTACTTTATTAAAATCTAAACGATGTTCAGCTACGACAGCAAATTTTTCTAAAAGATCTTTTAATCGTTCAGTTACTGCGTGAGAAACTAATGCTGGTACATCAGCAGCAACATCTTCTAAACCTTCTCTATTTACTGTAAACAAAAAATATAAAAACGTCATCAAATAAACATACAACTATTTGACAAGCTCAATTTTCGAGAAAACAATATAATGTAATATTACAATTACAATTATAAAATTGCAAATATTACTGGCAAAATTAAAATATAGATTCTATAATAGTATTTAACAGTATAATTTTCATTAATATTTTAATTTAATTTATCACATTATGTATTTTAAATCTCTACGTATGACTGAAAGATAGAATAGGCCTTGGTATAGTATGCTACCTACTTTTATTTTAACAGTCTATTTCAAATTTGATAATCGTTAAAGTTAAGGTAGTAGATTATTACAATTGTTTGCCTACCACAAGTGTTGTTATAACAATACTTTTAAAATATAATAAAAAAATCCATTTATTTCAATTCTTTAAAAGGGTTCAAACATTCATTTTCACCCCAAGAAAATAATGTTAACCTCTAAAAAAAGTATTATGCATTTGTCATCAATCAGTTAATCTCTGAATCAAATGTTTTCTTGAACTGAAGAATTCCATTGGTAGTATACTAAACGAAATTAATTTTCGAATAGGTAGCACACTTTTAGTTTAACTAAAACACTATAATTTTGTACATATTTTTGATTATTAATATGATGCACAAGTGTAATCAACAAAAACAATAATTATTCAAATACTACATTTGTTTTTTCTTTTTAAATTTTTATACATTATATATCATTTTATTATTAACTTAAAATTGTAATCGAATGAACATAGCACATTTTAAATAAACTACATAAATGTTGTTTTAATTAAACCTAATTGATCTAATTATAAATATCTCGAGAAGTTTAGAATAATATAAAAATATTACTTCTAACCAATTACAATTTATACTTTAAAAAATAATTTGTTTTTGTGTATTGAAAATTTTATACAAAGATAAAAGCACTGGTATATCAAAATTAAATAAATATAAATCATTGTAATTACCAATATGTTTAATTTTTGTAACTAATGAATTTTGTGGTAATAGTATTTCATCTTTACACGATCTAATTTGTGTTCCAACAAATTCAGTAGAACCTAATATTCTTTGGGTTTCTTCTGCTAGGTTGACACCGCCCATGGCAGCAACATCATTAATATCGTCTTCACCACTAATTAATGAAAAATAAAACAAATAAATTTACATAATACTGTTTGTAATATATACCTTCATTTAAATATATCATATTTATACTTACACATAGGCGACTGATGACGAAAAAGACCTTTTTTCTTTTTCTTTAGATGGAGGCTTGGATGAGGCAGCCACTATTGATGGAGCAACACTGACTGGTGTTGAAATCTTATTAACCATTACTGGTGACAGCTGATGATGATGCTGCTGCTGTTGTAATTGTTGTTGTTGTTGCTGTTGCTGCTGCTGCTGTTGTTGTTGTTGTTGTTGTTGCTGCTGCTGCTGTTGTTGTTGTTGTTGTTGTTGTTGTTGTTGTTGCTGCTGCTGCTGCTGTTGTTGTTGCTGTTGCTGCAATTGTTGCTGTTGTTGCTGTACTATTAAATTTGGCGTTTGTGGTGATATACGATTCGGTTGAGACATAACAATATTATTTGTTTGTACTGTTGTCGACGCTAAGGTAGTATTAATCTTAATATGTGACCCAACAGGAGTCTTTAGAGGTACTGCTTTCACAACCATCTGACGACCAGTGTTCAAAGGTCTTGGAGATGAAGTTGATGTAAGAGGTGGAGGAAGTGTATTAGTTTGTGAAGACGCTACTGGCGACTGAATACGAATTGAACCCATTTTATTAACAGCTGTAAGGCCTGTTGGGGTTTGTACCCTGACTTGTTGCTATAACATAATATTATATATTTATACAATTTTTATATCAGATTTTATTGGTTTTCTTTTTTTATATATTTTGTCGTGAAAACAAAATGCAGTAACATGCGTTTTAGAAAAAAATTATATCATAATGCATATAATAAAACAAAAATAACTTACAGAAACAATTCTATGTTGTTGTTGTTGTTGTTGTTGAGAATTTATTGTCCTAGCAGGAGTTAAAGCTGGTTGGGATGTCATAATTCTGAGTGTTTGTTGATTGGATGCAGTACTTAAGATATTTCCCATTACTTGCGTGTTCTAATGAAATTATAATAATATATTAATTAAACATAAAACAACCAATGACAAAACACAAAAACAAAGACATTTTAAAAGATCTAAACGATAGCACTGCCCTATATTTGCACCACTATATTTGTTATTACATTTTTATTCTATAAGCATTGATGAAAAATTAGAGAAAACTAAATTGTTACAATATTAGAAAATATTTAATTTCTATAACAGATAAGAAATTATAAATATTTATTTATTAATTTCCATATCTTACAAAACAAGACAAATTGATAAAAAAGAAAATGTATTGAAACAAAAATACTATTTCAGTGTATAATTTCAAAAATTCATACATATAATCATTTAAAGAAAATAAAATTAAAAAATAATTCCTCTTATCAACATAATTATGTAGATGTCTAATAATTAATTATTTTACATCTCGCATATTAAATATATGTATAAGAACATATTTTAAATATTTATTATTTTCAATATTTAAATTTATACTAATTCGTTTAAAAATAAAAGTATAAAATTTAAACTATTTAATCAGTTTGTAATACAACACTATTTTTAACATTTAATAAAATATATGATTTGGTTACGTTAAGTCAAGTGAAGGTTGAGGACCAAAGTGGCCAACCCCAAATAACTGAGAAAATAAGGTGAGGAAGAAGATATGATTTTCTTACGTTAATTTTTATCACCAAATGAACAAACAATGATTTTTCTATAAAAACTACAAAACAAAAATGGATTTTTTATTAATATTAAACAATATTTACTGTTGCTTGCTGTTGATTGGCTAGAACAACAGTAGGTTGTTGAGTTAGAGCAGTGAATTGTGGCGTTCGAATACCATCAATCACCAATTCTTTTAATACAAGTGATTGCCTCAAGAGTGGTAAGCTTTTCTGTTAATAAATGAAAACATTTCAATTAATAGCATATACATTTGTATATATAAATATATACACACCCACAATTGCACTTATAAACATAATAGATATTGTATTATACTAAAGTACATTAATACCTTGAGAAAACCAATAAGGCACGGTTGCGGTGAAGCATTTAAAAGTTTCTCCAGTCGATCACAAAACTGTTCTGGCTCTACCTTGGCATCGACCAATTCTTGTATAAGAGTACGTACGCTTCTTTCTACAGGTTTTGGTTCTTTACTCGATAATTCGAGTAAATTGGCTAGAAATTTACGACACTTTTCTTTAGTGTTATCTTGTTGAACTCTATGCTGTGCCTTAAAAAATAAACAAACAAAATAAACACCATTGCTTCTTTAATTCTTCTGAGACAATTTAGGTTTTAACAAATACCTGTTGAGGTTGAGCAATCGCCTGAATCGGTGTTGTTGGTGTAACAATAGAAACATTGCTCTGAAATTGTATTCCTTCATTCAATTTTATACGCACTTATAAATTTCTCTATAAGTTCATTTTAAAGACTTGTTCTAAAGTATTTATAGCAAATCATTTAAAAAACAAGTTAAAAAGCATAGTTTATTTAATTTTTTCATTTCATTCATCTGATTTTTAAAAATAAACAATCTAGTGCGATTTATTAATAAATAAAAATGCTATTAGCAAACATAGATAATTTTATTATGTATGTAATAATTGGGAATCAAGAAGATATTTATAATTATTCTAAAACTAATTAATATATCACTTAATAATTATCTTAAATAATTTAATAGAACTATATATCGTTTACTAACCAAAACATTTAAAACAGATAAAATTGGGTTCAAATAATATGAATGATTATGTATGTTGAGCATATGATAGCTCAAGACTTATTTACCTGATAATATCAGTTAAAAATGAATTAAACAATGTTATAGTATATCACTGTTGATTACTGAAATAAAAACTATCTAAAAGACTTAAAAAACAAAAACAAGATTATAAATAAAAATAGATGGTGTACTTTAAATTGTATTAAATAATATCATATTTTACTAACTTTTTAACTGAAACAATACATTTTTGAAAAAATGTTTTTAAAATTCAGATAGTCTCCTAATAATCAAATATAAAATAATTGCGTATTGCAAAAATTATTTTCAGATAAAACTTACAGTTGTAACTGATGGAACAGACTGTACTCTAAAATTGGCGCTATTTTGAGTAATAGTTGTTCCTTGACCAGGTGCAGGGCCTACACGTAATAACTGATATTGACCATTTTCAGTTTTTAACAATATATGTCCACCTTGCGCTTGTTGAAGTGCTTGTAACGTGAGCTAAAACAATTGTAATTTCAAAGTAAATTTATATCATACTATTCACAATACTAGTTAATACACAGTTGGATTTGAAAAAATTAACGAAAAACTGAGCATGTTGAATATTTATCATCTTAATGATATTTACACTCACCGCTTGCCCACCAGGTCGGCCACCAACTACTTGTGGTATCATAACTCTTGACAAATTTTTGTTAACTCCACTTTGGGGATTTTGCGGCCGCAACGCGTTTACATTCAGTATTTGCACATTTGCCGGTAAAATTGTTTGAGGAGAATTCCCAGAAACTACACCTTGTGCCAACTGTTTGGAAACAGTAATGACATTAGATGTCACTGGAGATTGGTTGGATGTTACTTGTCCTGTTAACGTCATTGTAGACACTGGAGGTGAACTGTGTTGCTGAGACAATGATTTATTCACAATAGCTGTCGCAGTACCTATAAGTAAATGACAAAATAAATTATAAAAATCTTATTGATTACAAAATTGTTTACAATAAAAATTTAATTATATTAAACAAAAATATCCGACTATTTATTTACTAGATATTATTTTATACTAATTTGGAAAAATTATATGTGTATAAGTGAATAAATTCTTGTTATAAGAAAATCAATTTTACAGAATATAAACTTGTTTCCAATCGAATTAAGAATAAAACAGCAGTTTAACTCTAAAATAAAGAACATTTTTATATATATTATTAGCATATTGCAATTAGTGAGTATTGATACTTGATACCAGTTGACTAGTAGAAACAAAACTACTGAACTAAATAAAAAGAAGTTACAAATAACTAACAACTTTGTTTCAAAAGTCCTGACTATTTCTGGCCTTATCATAAATAGGTCACAGACTACATGATAGGTAAATAAGCATACAAAATAACATAATATTGATAAAGAATAATATATTATCATAAATGACGTAATATATTAATGTTAAATCGAGTGGAGAATCGTTTATAAAACAAAACATATTTTTGAATTTATCAACGATATTCTAAGAGTGCAAAACCCCATACAAGACCAAAAACTATTATGATACGTGTACGGTGGATTGAACAAAACCAATGACAACAAAACTCTAACCTGTACTGGTGGAATTGACTGTGCCATTGGGCAATGAATTGACTGGCACATAGTTACGACTGTTAGCTGAATTTGAATAGACGACTTTAACAGGTTCCTGTTGTTTCATCGGTTGTGTTGCCGCATAGTTGTGTGCCAGCGTTGGATTGACAACATGCTGGTGCTGTTGATGATGATGTTGTTGTTGTTGTTGTTGTTGTTGATGTTGTTGGTGTTGTTGGCCAACGAAATCCGCTTGGCTAATGCCCGGCATTAAGCTACTATTATTGTTGTTATTACTGCTGCTGCTGCTGGTGGTGGTGGTGTTGGTGGTGGTGATGGTGGTGGTGGTGTTGTTGTTGTTACTGTTGTTATTGATAATGGTAGTGGTAGTAGTAATGACTGTAGCAGCGGTGGCGTTAACTGCGACTATGCACTTGTTCATCGGGGTGGCGGCCCGGGCGCCGTTGACCAAGTGCTGCTGTTGTTGTTTTTGCGGCGCGGCCGTGGTAGCTGCGATAGCATTGCTGTTGTGGCCAGTCAGTGGGAGACTCCTGTTGCTGGTGGACACAACCGATGTGTTGGTGACGAGCTCGCTTTCCAGCGACACCACGATTGCACTGAACGCGTTTTCGTCCACGTCCTTACTGAGTACTTCCTCCAGAAACTTGACTGACGCCATTTTCTGACCAACTCGGATCGCAGACTGATATGCGCATGCGCACGCGGCATTCCCCCCCGCGGTACCATGACGCGCGGTACGACGCACGACGGCAACCAACTATATTACTATGTTGTATAGTAGCGCAACGGCTCGCGCGCACGCGCTCTCAAAACTCACCACTCCCCCCCCACTGACCCCATCTGCACTAAACCTAAAACACGCCGTCACCACCCGTCTGACGACCGTAACTCCGCGTTACCGTAACGCGGAATCGGACGAAGAAAAAAAACCGCGTATTATTATAATAACATTGTTACGAATAGTACAGTATACACACGCACCATGTTACGGTGCGCGGCGGCTACGCGATGTTTTTTTTTATTTTACTATCCATAGATAGCATTTTCTACGTTTATAGTACGTACCCTGCGGGCCAACCACTACTACCCGCACGGTCATTGCCGTCGACCGTCGTCATTCATCAAATCGCAGAAGGTGAGCGCGCACACGCAGTGTTGCCAAAATGACGACGGACGAAATCGCTCGATTGTCGAAATATTTCGTTGTTATTTTCCAATCAATTTACTATTGTCCAAGAAAAACGCGAGGGAAGCAGATGGACGAGAGTGCGCGCGTATTCATCGAAATTCGGTAGTCGTATTTTTAAAAAAAAAACAAAACGGATATATTATACGTTATGACGTCGTAATGGGTGGGGAGAGAGGGTTGGTGGCGCCGTCATCGACGAAACCAAACGTATTGTTTACGTATTCGCGTGTCTCCTCGTTCCCGTTTCGAAGAATTCGAAATCGCGATAATGTAACAATAGCCAACACATATAGTTATTTTTATTTGTCGATAAACGAAATTTCATTCGAACGATGATAAATGATATATGAAATATGAATACGAGTGTCGACGACGATGTTGATAATATCGCCCGTCCGGCCTCAATAATAAAAAGTAACGAGAAAATTTGTTTTTATTATTATTATTAAGTGAATATTTTTCAAAATAAACAACCTTACAATTAAAATTGGGATTATTTTTAAAGAAAATTAGATTTAAAAATTAAGTTACACAATTACTCGTTATTAAATTAATATTTAGTGTACTATACAAAATCGATTATTATTTATAATTCGTACAAGTACAATTTTCAAATTTAGATTACGTAAAGAAATTTTATTGTAATATTACGTAATTAACGAATTTTGTTGTAAATTAAATGTTAAACGCTTCAAATATATTGATTTTTCCCATTCGATTTTAACGAATTTCTTAATATAAATAGGAAAATGTTCCAATATATTAATATTGTATACCCAATTTCCATTGGATTGTAATATTTTCCCTTTAGTGGCCCCTAAATTTTAAATGTTCATAATTTTACGAAAACATAATCCTTTCCGGCATTTACGGAAACTGCACTTTTTATTAATTACAGTTTTCTGTATCTCATTTTACAAATACGTCGAATGCTCTCATATTTTTAACTAGAGTTCATTTTAAATGTTTATGAATCCCTAAGGACTCTGTAGGTTTACCGGGCCAGTGAGGGTATTGCCGATACTGTGAAAAAAAAAAGGACTGTAGGTTAGGTTAGGTGGTACCTAATGAGATGGTGGATTTTTCAGCTTCCTAAGTTTATTATTCCCGCCCCACAAAACCTTTCTTATAAATTTCATAATCTCTGTAAAACAACTGTTTCTTTCTCCGTCATCGTTTAGGTCATTATCACTATTCTTTTTATTTTTAAACGATTCTTATCGTTCCTGTTATAATGATCTCCGGAAATATGATTCTTCCTGTCTTCTTCCCATTGTCCTGCCATATTCTATCCAAGTGACAACTTAAATTAACAGCTCACTTTAACCTTTTTCAATTCACTTGAATCCCCCTCGCTTTTCCATTTGTTTTCCATTCCCAGATATCATCTTTATTAATTTTTTATTGTCGAAAAGTTTTTTGTAACGATTTCATTCTTATTATTTTTCCTTATTTTATTCGTTTAAATTTTTTTTATTATAATTTTAGCTATATTTTTACTATTATAAATGTTGTTAGTATATCCTAATTATTATGTTATGAACTTAAATGTTATTCTCGAATAAAAAAATATCGTGTGTATCTACCGCTATACGTACATAATAATGGTACATATTATATAAATCATTAAAAATGTCATCATAAAGATCCCGAATGTTGTATAAATTACCTTGAAAAGCACAATATATATATATATATAAGATCCACTAACCCTTTTACTTTTAGTTTTTTAACTTATGACTTTAGTTTTGACGAATTTAAATTTATGAAAAGTTATGAACCAAGCACTAGAGACAAAGTAATGAAACTAAGTAAATTTTAATCAAGAAAAATATAATATTTAATTGTAGCAAACAAAATCTTAACGTTTAAAAATTTCATTGTTTAAATAGCCCTTCATTTTCTATTTTATCGGCTATCCGTTTATGCATATTGTCTATAATTCTGTAACATATTCACATTGATGACTGTAATTTCCCATCTAATATTTTCATTTAACTTTAACAATATTAATGGCTTACGTTTTATGCATATTTTAGATTTCAAAAACCCCGTAAAAAAAATATCAGATGTTATTAAATCTGGAGTACGTGGTGGCCAATCAATATCACCATTATGTAAAATCATGCCATTCGGAAATATTCTTTTAAAATTAACCGTTAAAATACGTGTAATATGACTTGTAGCGTGGTTTTGTTGAAACCATAATTTACTATCTTGTATTCTTAATGAATGTAATTCGACTGGCAAGTAGTTGTTTGGCATTTCTATCTAACGTTCAGATGTTAGTCATTGTAGTATTATTTTTGATCAAAAAATACGGGCCTAAAATACCAAACGCTAAAACGCCATACCATATGGTCATTTTTACAAAATGCAAACATTTTATGCAATAATTTTGATTTTTCTGAAGTTCCAAAAGTTATGTTTGCTAACTATACCACGTAAATGAAAATGTGCTCATCGGGCACAAACAGACAAAAATTTACAATTTTTATGTAACCATTGCTCGAACATGTTACAAATTTCAATTCGCATTCCTAAATCATTCGAAAGAAGTTTTTGTACAATCTATACTTTGTATGGTAAAAATTATTATCATTATATAAAGTCCTTCGAATAGTTCTGTTAGATAAATCCATCAACAGATCATGCCTTGTCGGGTGTTGTGGACTTAAACAATTGCTTAACTAACCCGTTCGAAGTTTTTTAGAGTTCTTACACTTTTTGCTACTTCATAAGTTATTAAAACATTACCATTTCGAAATTTATCATACTAGTCTAAGATTAAATTACGTGAAGGAATTTTATTCCTAACAGAAATATTGAACTTGCGTCGAAAATTTCCTAGAATTAAATTACTATAAAACTACCCTCTTTGGTCGCTTTTCGACTCTTTTGCGGCATCCAGTAATTTATCATGACCAAATAGCTAACATAAATTATTTTCGTATAATAAAAAAAGGAGGAGCGTCTCCCTTCAAAAATTTGGAAGTTAAAAAGTAAAGACTAACCTAACCTTCAGTAACAAGTAAATTATAAAATACCCCAAATGTATTACTGACCCTTAAAATGACTACATATAAATTATTTTCAAATGATAAATTGTAAACAATAAATTACCTACATTTTTTGTCACTATTATTTGGAATTTTTAAGTAGTACAATAAATTATTATATTTAAAACAAAAATTCTGAGATTTTTAAATAACAAAAGCCTAATATAATATAATAAAATAATAATAATATAATAAAAAATAATCAATAGCATAGCTTTGAAACTATATAAAAAATTACCTCGTAATTACTAGGGTTAACATATTCGTATACTAAGAAAAACATATTCGTAAAACTATTGGATAGGAGATATATTTGATAAATATTTTAAAAACGATTAAAATTGTTTACCATTTCCAATTTTAATTAAATATATAAAGCTCGTGTTGTTTTTTAAATATACCAGTTAAGATATATATATATGATCTTGTCAACAATTTGTTGAATTTTGATAAACAAATATCTATAAATTTATCACGTTAGTACATAAGGACAACATAATATATATATATATATCATATTGTTTTAAATTATACTAATTTTTAAGATGGAAAAATAAATCCTTTATATACGCAGATGACGTGGCTCTGACAATCCAAGGTGATAACTTTGAAGAAGTAAAAAGTAAGATGAATATGTCTCTCCAGACCATGCTAGCTTATTACTAGAAAAACCACCTTAAACCTAACCCAGATAAAACCCATACATGTGCCTTCCATCTACGTAACAGAGAAGCACATAAGAAACTTAAGATCACATGGCAAGGAAAAGAACTTGAGCACACTACCTTCCCCAAATACCTAGAGGTAACTCTGGATCGTTCGTTAACTTTTAAGTAACATTGCGAAAACACGAGAAAAAAGATAGACGCAAGAAACTTTATGATTAGGAATCTACATGGATCAACCTGGGGCGCCAATCCTCACACTTTAAGAGTTTCCGTCTTATCTCTGTGCTTCTCAGTGAGAGAATTCGCCAGCCCTGCTTAGAGCAGATCTACACACACAAAACAAGTAGACGTCGCACTCAACGAATCATTGTCGCCTCATACCTGGCTGCTTAAAGAGCACATCAATCAGTAAAATCTTTCTCCTAGCGAGTATTGCCCCTCCTGATATTCGCCGGGGAGTCAAAGCTGACTGGGAAAGAACAAAGCAAAAATACGATAAGCTACATCAAATGTTTGGAATTAACCCCCCATCCACTCGCCTGAAATCAAGGAAGAGCTTCCTAAAGTGTACACAAATTTCGGAAAGAAATCAGGACCAAAAACGGATTGACAGATGGAAACTCTCCTTAGACAAGGAGACTGAGAAGTGGATGATACCGGCTGAACACTTACCTGCAGGGAACAATTTAGAGTGGCCAACGCGGAGAGCAATAAATAGACTAAGAGTAGGGGTTAGGCGATCCAAAGAAAGCCAAACAAAATGGGGTCTCATTCCTGATGAGGATACATATTGTGACTGTGGACAGTTTCAGACCATGTCCCACCTAATAAATTGCCCAAGCTGCCCAACTTCTTGCACAATGGATGACATCATGTTGACGACCTGGGAAGGAATAGAAGTGGCCAGGTTTTGGCAAGCCATTATCTGACACATAACCCTCAACATCATTGTATTACTATACTGACACCAAATTAATTATTAATTATTTATTCGTTATTGACTTATTGTTTGTTTGGTTTATTTATCCATGTTTACTTATTTATTTATTTACTTATTTAATGTTACCGACTCATAGCTTTTAATTTACTTAATCCAAGTCATATTTATATACAGGTTGCTTGACACGAAAAAAAAAGGATGGAAAAATGTAACTTAAAAACAAAGACAATTTATATAAGAATAAATTCAATTTTTCATCATCATCATATTGTTTTCCCAAAATAAGAGTAATATTTAAATACAATATAATTTATTTAACATAGAACGCTCATGTAAAAAAATATATAATTACTGTTATACTCTTAGAAGTATATTTACATTAAAATAAAAATGGACAAGTTATGGATGAAAGTCCCCACAGAAGATTTACACTACCCTTGTTTTTGAATATCAAACTGCATTGATCTCAATAAGGTTTTCAACAACCATTCTTCATAATTTTGTACGTTGGTATAAACTCCTGGGTTGTTGGCCCGCCCACATCCATTACCCCAACTCGTTATACCTATAACGGTTTCACCTATTTAAAAAAAACAAAATACCTAAATGTTACGATTTATTCAATAAATAAAAACTTGTATCTTAAATAATTTAAAGTTTTATCCACACAATATTTTAATTTAAAATATATACTCTAAACTTTCACATTAATGTATATTTTTAAACTTTTTTTTTAAAAAATTTAAATAAGAATTTATAAATAAATGTTACAAGTCAAGTAAAAAAATTAATCATTGTAAGAAACGTATCTATCAATATGCACAAAATAAAGGAAGCAATCTATATAAAGTCAATCTATCTTAGAGAAAAATTTGAATATAATTAAATCTATTAGATATGGCAACATTATTAGGTTATAACTATTTGATTGCGATTAAACATATAACAAAAAATAAAACTATGTATATAAGTTAGATAGATATTTAGATAATGACTTGTTATTAATATTTTTTAATACTCTTTATATATTAAATAGTATTTTTTTTATTTGAAAACTTTTAATGAAATAATAGTAAAATGCAATCATTTTGTTTCATATTCCAATAAACTATAAATTACTTATGCTTATTTTCTTAAATGATTTTCTAAAAATGTCATTAAATTATAAATTACAACATAAATAAACAAGTTTTAACATTTTTAAAAATGAAATACATGATTTTACTGTCCTACTTAAACCTACAAATTAGTAAGTCAACAAGACCTGTAAGCTAATTCTCCTATTCTCTGAAATAACTATTCTTGTGTAAAAAATATAACATTAAGAACTCCAGAGGTATTTAAATAGATATAAATTTGTTCAATTTTAAATTATATTTTATCACTTCATTTTGATTAGTTTATGAACTGCCTAAATAGATATTTTATAAATAAAAATGTACATATACTTTAATTAGAATAATTTTTAAATCTTGTATCTGTCATGTTAATCCTTTTTTGGTTAGTTAAAGGAAACATAAATAATGTAATATAGTATATTATACAATAATGAAATTCAGGTCTTGGATCAACCTACCCACTACAGTACAGGCACGTACATATATTATCTCATACTTGTTATATTGTATTATATATTGTAATTTATAAATACAATATATATAATAAAATTTACACGTTTTTATTATTTAAATTCCCACTTTTTTATATATATAATTAGACTACCTGAATCAGTAGAACAGACCAGAGGTCCTCCAGAATCACCTTGACAGGCATCAGGTCCTCCATCTAAGTTACCTGCACAGAACATCCCATTGCTAATAGATGAATTGCCATATACATACTCAGCTCTACATATTTTGGCGTCAATTATCGGCACCATTGCCGACCTCATACTTTTAGCATAACCTGCCAAATAGCAAATATATCAATTTTACATCTATGTATATAGGTAATATTTGAGGAATACAATTTCAAAATTCAAAATCTGTGTTTAATGATATTATAATATATCTTACCCGATCCAACAGTACCGTCTGATCCCCATCCGGTAATGGTGCAGTTCAACCCGGGTTTGAGTTTTGTAGTTTTTGTGGGCAAACAAATAGGTTGTACATACTGGTTAAATTTGATGCCAGTGCCAGTAGTTTTCAATTTTATCACGGATATATCATTGTTCAACTTAATGCTTCCCTCGAAGTCCTCATGGCTGTAAATTTCATCGATGTATACATCTTGTTCAGAGTCTTCAACGATCTAAAAACAAAGATAACTTTTAAAACTACCAAGGTTTAAAATGTTTAATATTTTTACAGTTTTTTTATATAATTTGTATTTCAATGATTTTCTCAAAAATTATAAATTTGGAACAAATTTACGATAATATTTGTTAAAAATTTATATGCAAACTTATATTAAAATATACAAGGTATCATTTTTTAACAAAATTGAATTTTTCATATTTAACATAATCAAAATAATATATTTTTAGAATAATTTATATTTTCTTTAAACGTTTTATATTGAACAAATTAAAAGTTGTAACTAAAAATAAAATCAATCCATAATGAAAATGGAACTTTAATATTTAACGTCTTCAACCTGTGAGTTGTATGTATATTTAAATATTTTATAAAACAGGACTAAAATAAAAAAATTGCAAAATAAATCTTCAAATACTACAAAGCTCGAATAATGTCTATCTATATTTAATATAATACTTGCTTCAAAAAGCTAAGCATATGTTCAGTTTCCTTTAAATTCTGTTTACTGTGTTTAATACTTAAGTAAATACAGAATTTATTTATACTTACGTCTGTGTTGAAGTCACCGACCCGAACATAGTAAACATCTTTGTCCAAATCACGTACACAATGCGCCGCTGTCAATACGTGGTACTTGGAAATAATCACTGCACCACAAGCATGTTCCGTTTCACCTGCTAACGTTTTCAATCTTATACTGGCCTACAATAAACATTTTAAAATACAAATTATTTATAATCGTGTTTTTTCTTTTTTATGAATTTGAACTAAAAAAATTATTAACAGATTTAAGTATTTAAATTAAATTAAAACGTTAAATAACATTTTTGAAATTGATAAGAACAGAAAATAGTGAAATTTCACCCACTTGCCAGGGATGGTCTCCTCTTTCAGAACTAAATCCCAATGCTATTCTTTGTTGTACCACATTCGTTGACTTCCTCATCAACCGTTTTCCACATATGTTTGGCAACAATTCTTTTAAAATCTTTATCGGAATTACTGTTTTTATCGCCATCGTCTCTGAATCGTTCGTCTTTGTAAACATGCCAAATAAAGAGAAATAAGAATAATTAAGTTTAATAATCTTCATATTTAATTTTGTTTTAAAATCAATTTCAATAGATTATATATGTGTATCATAATTTTGTTTTTTCTAAAATGTTTATAAACATAAACAACATTGACCAAAGTAGATAAAATATATTGTCGGAAAACATATAAACTGTGTCATTTAAATTGTAAAATATACTGCTTGAAACTTTCAAAAAAAAAAAAAAATAGTATTTTAATCAAATTTAATCGTTTTTGCAGCAACTCACCTGACACATTATTTTAAAACTATAATATCGATAAAACCAGATAAAAAAATATATACTGTGTTTTTTGTGTTTCAATTTGGAATAATAACAAATAACTATTTAAACTGTAAATCCATAATTTATAATTTAAGATCTGTCTTAAAGTGATTTTGGTGTCAGAATGTTGACAAAAACAATGAATACCCGTATTAACGTCTTCTCAAGCTTGGTAACCGAAACGATGAAGTGACAAGTTACCTTTTTTCGATCCGAATGACAGATGACCGACACGTCTTCAGCGTGTTTACAATTATGTTCTCCCCATTTCGAATGCAAACAACGGTCCAAAGATGTTTCGTTGCCTGCACACTTTAACTGATCCAACCAGATCTTTCCACTTCCGGGACCAAACGCCGCTTCTCTTTTGAACTTCAAACGTTGTACGTATTATATATATTTCGCAAAAAGTATATTACAAAATGGTTATACTCACTTCTGCCGCGCCCTTAAAACCTAAATTGTTACAGATGACCAGCGCTTCGTTCGTACTGAAATCATCGTCGCATACTGTTCCCCACACACCAAACCGACGTACTTCGACTCGGCCTTCCATGCCAGCTCTACGTTCACGGCCACCGACTAAACGAATTTCTAAAGGTGACTATATACAAAAAATATTAAAATTTTCGAACCAAAATAATATGCGTGTTGTTCTTTAAATGAAACTTTTTGTTTTCAAAAAAAAACTTAAAAAGATAATTTTTCGCGAAATGGATAATAGGTATATAAAATATAACACGGTGAAAATTAATTTTTATTACAGACGCTCATTTTTTTATATAAGATATTTATATTTTTACTTATTTTAGCATGTATGCACTTACTACGTATGTATATATATATTTATATTTATATTTCCAATAAGGTTAGATCTATCTTTATATTACTTTATTCGTAATATTATATATATATAATATTCAAATTAAAATAAATTATGTATATATAGAACTTACGGTTTTTCTTTTATAAGAGCCATTTATATTTTTCATCCATCATGTTTTCTCATATATAATGTTACATTTATGCGTTATAGTATAAAATGTTTATTTTACAATAAACAATATTTTGTAATATTTTACAATATTATACTACAATTTGTAAAAGTGATTTATCAAAGTATTTGTAAGTAATACACATGTGTATGGTTTAAAGACAAAGGCATAATGCATAACTATATTAAAAAATAAAATGGTATTTTTATTACCTATATTTTGTGATCGGATTATAAATGTTTTATTATTTTACATTGTGGTACAATGCTAAAATAAGTAAAAAAATCCCAGAAAAAGAGCCCATAAGGTAAAAAATATTATTGCATTGTTAGTTTCATCGAATCTTTGTCTCATAAAAAATTATCTATTTCAGGTATTATTTTTTCAAGAAAATTTCATTAAATGAACAACGGACACACAAAATGAATATTTCAGTATAGAGATTACTTTTCCCAAAATATCCAATTCAGACAGACAGAATAAACTATATATATATATATATATATATACACAGCCTGCTATATAATAATAATAATAATTCTGTACTGATAAATGCCGGCTATTGAGTTCATTACTTAAAACTCTGTCAATTCAAAAATATGCCAGCGTTTGACTCCGTTTTATGGTAAAAATAAAAAAAAACATTTTTTAATAAATTGTTTTATATTCAAAAATGTATTTTAACTACAAATGAATACAAATAAATAGGTTTTTTCAAAACCTTATTTTGTTATAAAACCCTGGCATATAATCTATCATAACATTATGTCATATATATATTATAGCTAAAGAAATAAAAATTTAAGTAAAAGTACACACAATTATCCTTTAATCTTTGGAGCTATTTTTTGAATATATTTTTTTGGAGCTTTAGTCGTTGTGATGATTTTTGGCGTAGTAGTAGTGACACTCACATTACAACGTTCTGGTAATTCATCTGATCTGTCAGTACAGTCTCCAAACCCATCACACAAGAAACGTGACGGAATGCATTCTCCGGATTTACATTCAAATTCTTCTTCTGTACATGCTTTCCCACCAGCTACTCTGCATATTACACCCGCCGACTATGCAATACATTAAAATTATTTTATAACGAAAAAATTTATTGATTATTCTGAAATGAAAAATTTTGTTTTATGTAGAAAAAATTATTTGTAAACCTCTTGAGCATTGCAGTCATGAACTCCCCATTCTTTAAACTGACATGAGTATAATGAATTCTCATTTCCATTGCAATTTAGATCATCCAACACAAATCTTGTTTGATTAGGTACTCCAAAATAAGAATTTGACTTTACAGCAATAGAACTAGGGAACCCAAGTTCTCGGCATATGACATTAGCTTCTCGCAGATCAAATTGATCATCACATATGACTCCCCATTCGCCAAGGACTAAAAAACATTACAAAATTTGAATTTAATTGATTAATGAGATAATTAGACTTTATGACTTTATTATTACCTTTGACTTCAACACGACCTTCATTAGAGGAATTACTGCCAGCTAATCTAATTTCATATCCCATCATAGCTCCGGTACATTTTATTTCGTCACTACGATCTCCACAATCATTATGACCATCACATTCCTAACAAAAAAATTAAAATAAAATTTTATTATCAATCGTTAATCAATAAAAATGTATTTTTATATTTTGTATGGATATTAGATTTTTATTATGTTATATTACATGTCATTATGTTATTTAACATTTGTTTGAACATACTTTTGACTTATCAATACATTTTCCATTTTCACAAATAAATTTTCCAATACAAAGAGCATTATCAGTTTCATAGTAATTCCAGTCTTTATCCGATTCTAAAAGTGTGCTATTGTCATGTTTTGTCTTTTCATTTAATATGCATGTTTGATCAATTTCACTACAAATAATACAACACTAATAAAAATGACAGACAAAATGATGTAACTTTTACTGACTTATGAGAAAATGATTGACAAATAAAACTGTCAGTTTGCATACAACGGTTTGCACATGTGTGAGCAGTGATGTGAAGCCATTTTTCTGCTTCACTGTTTGTTAAACGAACTTCAGGAGTTTTAATAAAATTTTCTAAAACATTGGAACAATTCTTTTCATCCATGCCATTTTTACAATCCTAAAAATATACATATAAAATTAGTAATGTTACTAATTTCAATTGAATGAAACGTATTATTGTAGAATATATAGAATATTCTATATATATAAGGCGCAAATATAGCCATTAACTAGTCAAAAGTTAAATTTGTATTAAATTCGACTAGTTAATTTAAACAATAAGTACTTATTAACTTAACAAGTAACCTTTAAAGTCAGTTTGAAAGTTTTTATTATTTCTGTTTATTATCAAGAGAAAATTTTTAAGCTAAAAAGATGTGTATACTGTACTTAAAATAATAATTTTGAAAACATTTTATTACTAAAATTTAATCATTTTTAAAGTAAATTTCATTAATAATATTTTTACAAATATACATAATATTAAATTATTAAATTTATATCTAAATGAAAAAGAGATTTTAATTATTATTTATATATAAATATTTATATATTTATATCAAATTCATATTTTCAAAAAAAAATGAAAGTAATTTTTAAAAATGAATAAATTAAAAAAAATATAGATGTTTTTAATAATATTTAAAATAAATATCTAAACTAAATTATTTAATAATTATCATAAAGTAGGTCATTTACGCTAAAATAATAATACATTTCTTAATTAAACTTACTGCTTGGTTATCACAAACCCAAGCTTGACTTATACACTCATTTGGCTGACACTCAAAATATCCAACATCACATTTTGACTTTTCAACTAACGGACTAGCTGAAATTTAAAAGTATTATGTTTATGGTTTTATATAATAATTAGTTTTATTTTCGTTATGACCTCTCAATAATGGTGTTGTAGCAGCATTACAAACTGGTATGTCGCAAAATTCGCTACGCACTACTCCTGTCGACATTCGCACATAACACCATGGCTGTAAATCAGTACCATCTGGATTTCTACACTTGTTATGTTTGCTCAAAAATATTTTTCGAGTTTTTTCTGACACTCTGTACTTCATGGCAACTAAAACACTTTGATCTTCCCAAGATAAACAGGCATTGCCTATAGCAGTTGTATTTGCAGAACCAATGTAGTTTGAACCCACCCCATTCACACAACCTAGTAATTTTATTTTTATTAAATTAAGTTAATAATATTATAAGATTTTACACTTAATATTTTTTACATAATTTTAACTTGAAACTTTAATAAATAAATAAAACACACCGATGTCATCAACATTTCTTTCACAAATGTAAGGTAATCGGTCAGTTTTTGTTCCACAATCAATTGTTTCCCAATGATAATATTCAGAATCGCATAGTTTTGTACTATTTGGATTTGAAGGACAAGGGAATGATTTTTGTAAAACAATACACAACGCACGGTTTGATTTGATACTAGGCGAAACAATTTTTTTGAATTCCCAACCTAAATGTAAAAAAAATATGATATTAGCTTTGCACGTTAAATATTTAAGTTATTTATTTATTATCACCTGGCCACCAATTTTGATAAACAAACGGAATTTTGGTACCTTCCCAAATCCATATAGGACTTCCTAATAATGATAAACCAACTCCTGATGTCAATATAGGGCCTTCTGCATTTTGTCTGGATAACCATTCAGATATAAAATCATTTTCTTTCTAAAAAAAAAAATATATATATATATATATACATATTATAAGTCTAAAATAATAGTTGATGATAACTTATAGTCAATTGTCAATAATAAATAAATATAATTTTACTTAAAACTAATTTTTTTAAAAATAGATTATTTCAATCCTAATTTATGTTACTATATACAAATATACTTTTCTAGTTTTAAATTCTTACTTGAGAACTAATGTCTAAAAGCTTTCCACCTCGTTTTTGACAGTGTTCTAATGCTTCAGCTTTGCTGTATCCAATATCTTGAACAGATTTACTTTGTTTTTCCAATATAGGTACAAATAATTTATAACATTTTCCATCGTATGATACCTCTTCTGGTTGACATTCTGATCCCGAATTCCCTCGACATTTCACCCACACTGCATCTCTTTCTACATTACAAGTTTTATCTAAAACATAATGAAAAGTAGTATTTTAGACTGGAACTATGTTTTCAGAAAAAAATTTATTCAAGTTTTAAAAAATGTAGAATTATCTAGTTATTTATTTCCATTGATAAACTATTTAAGAACACAATATTTTTAATTATTTGAAATTCCACTAAAAATTTTAAAATTCTTATAATTTTAAGTTTTATTGAAATTCTACTATACTTTGTTTTTATAATATAGATTATTTTTAACTAAATAAATAATGAAAATATCTTCAATATTAATTTTTGTAAGACTTTAATTTACTATTATGAAGTTTGCAATTATGAAATAAGCTTTCTTGGCCATTGCACGATACTTTGGTAACTCCTACATTTCTTAATAATCTAGACGGATTATCAGAAGTTACAGTTAACCCTTGCCACGTTTGTTCTGCTCCTCTGTAATTAAAATAAAACACCGCTTTATTATTATTAACAGTTTTTAAGAATTTTTTATCGGGCGTGTGATATAGAATATTTGACATATCACGAAAAGAAAATTAATTTCAATAAACTATGTTTATGGAAAATAACTTGTATAATTAAAACTACCCATACATAGATGTATTCAATATAATTGTGAAGGACAGTTATTCTATAATTTGTTTTGAAAATGTATTTAAAATGGTGATAGGATATGAAAAATATATCCGATCACGAAAAGTTCTTAAAATAAGCCATGTATTTTAACATAATAATTTGGCCAACTTTTATAGTTGGAAGAGAACATAAATTAATATAATTTTGGGTAATTTTAGTACATTTTATATGCAATTAACTATATTCACGATAAGAAAAACCGTATAAAATTTACTAGATATAGACAAAAAAAGAAAGTAATTACAAGTTTTTCAGAGGTGATATATCAACCAACTTTATTACCTACTCACTATAAAATACGCGTTAATTACTAAAAAAAAATGCTTAGTGTTTAGAAAAATGAATGTAGGTACCTATTAAATCCGAGCTGTTTACAAACGATATCTGCCTTTTCGATTGTCCAAGAATTGGGCTCGTCGCAGACAACGCCCCATTGAAAAGGCTTGTCTTGGATTTGCAAAAACCCTTCGGAAAACTTCGGACTTCCGCGTAATCTGATCGACTGTGTGCTGTTTGGTTTCAGATCGATTCTCACCGCGATATTTTCTTTTCTATTGTAGGTGGCTTTTGAAGGCACCTGCACGCCGGAAGTGGCATTTAACAAAAAGTTATCAGACAAATCGACGTTTGTCGGATTCCTTAAAATTTTCAACTGTCGATTTTCCGTCGGCAACGTTTCCAATATCGCCGGATTTTCGTTTTCTAGCGGTTCGGGCTCGGTTAACGATTCGGTTATAGATGGTTCATTGGTACTGGTGTCAGGCTCAAAATCTTGCCTCAAATCGGTGGGCGAGACGTAATAATCGTCTCGTTCCGTCGTGAATTCAACAGGGAACGAAGTGTAACCATAATCTTCTTGTTCCGTCGTCGTCGTCGCGACGACAGTCGTCTGCACCGTAGTTCGGTTACATTGCACATTGTACGGATAATCGCACACCGATATAGCGGGGTTGAACAATGTGCCAGGACCACAGACCATTTTGAACGTTCGACCAAATGAACAGCTGAGAAATTTCGAACAGTCCGTCGGGTGCGGCTTGATGCCGTTGAAGTCGTTCGGACATTTTGCGGCGGTCGGCGAATTCGTTGACGATTGATCGCTGTTATTGTCCGCCGGCGGTGGTTTGTAATAATTACGGTTTAGAGTCGTCGCGCCGACGACGTTGTCGTGACGTTTGTCCGCCGGATATTGTTGCGACTTCGTCTTGGCCGGATAACCTCTGTTAGACGTAGAGTCTTTCGACTGAATCTTGCTGTTCGGCTGAACCGAAACAGGCCACGCTATAAACGTTTCTTTTTCGTTGTCAATTGGATTGGAAATATTAGGTACCACTATTCTAAAGTCTTTGTTCATCTTAGGATGTCCGTTAGTCTGTAATTCTTCTTGAGGTACCGGATGAAAAACATACGGTTGTTGTTGTTGTTGGACATACTGAGGAGGAGCATAATAATTAGGTAATGGATTTGAGTTATAACCGTGGTCGTCTGTGAATGATTGCTGTCTGTAATCTATGCGGGTGTGACTTTGACTCGCGTCGACAGACTGACCGTAAGCGCTCTGAATATTAATCGGTTCGTTATATCCTACCCGTTGTCTGTTGTTCACATCGAATGTCGACGCTGGTTTATCGGGCGTTTGAAATTCTTCATACACCGATTGTTCTTTTGTGTAACCATTGGGATAAGAATTTTGACCAGATCCTTTTCTACCCTTGAGCTGATCTTTCATCCAAGATGTCGGATTGATGTTTGAAGCTGGTTTTGGATTTTCCGTTACAGAAAGCTTTCGATATTTGTTTAATTTTTGTCTGTTGATTTGTTCTTGTTCGGTCAAATAGGTGCCTTGGTGTGTTTGCTGGACATTGTCATAATTTCCAGACGTTCTTCCGTAATTATTGCTATTGGGTGTTCTTCCATAGTTGTTTTGATCTGTTAGAAATTGAGAACCTTCAACATTTGATTGGCTGTTGTAATCTGGAACAGGTTCTTGTCTTTGTATAGAAAATCCATTGTTAGCATTAATCCAAGGCGAATTTTGATTAAAATTTTGTTTGACCGGATACTGCTGCAAAATTGGTCCGGGATGGTAATTTTCATAACCATTAATAAATCCAGGATTCGTTGGAAACTTCGAGTTTAAAACGTCTGGTGTATTTTGAGGGACAAAACTATGATTTTGATTTGTTAAGACAAACTGTTGAGGCTGTACTCCAGGATTTGGCCAACCATATCCATCGACAGCCTGTAAATGGTCATTATTTGTAGTCGAGACTGGACCAAAATGTTGTGGATGATTCCTATCTATGTTCAACCTTGATTGATCAACAACAAATTGTGTTCCGGGTAACGGATTATTTAGTTGAGGTTGATATTGATTAGCAAATTGAGGTTGGTATTGACTGGTAAACTGAGATTGTTGTTGACTGATAAACTGAGGTTGGTGTTGATTAGAGGTTTGAGCGGTGTTCAAATCAAAATTCTGATCAGGATTTCTGTTTACGAATGTAGAATCAGTTTTTGATGGATTTCCGTTTAAACATTGTACCTTGGATGGGAAATCACATTCTAAACTATTTGGATTGAAGAGAGTACCAGGTGCGCACGACTGTACGTAACCACGACCTTTAAAGCAATTTAAAAATTGTCGACAATCCGTTTGAACGGGAAACAGGCCAGTAGTTTTTGATGGGCAATTTTCCCCATCCCACGATGGAGCTACATTGTTCTGAATAAAATATAATAAAAAAACAAAATAAAGTCAATAAAATTTGTGTTCATTATTTCGCTGAATGAAATAATAAGGATAATAATGTTATAAAAAAAACCCTTACCTCGTTGTTAAATTGTTGAGATGGACTGGTCTGCTGTTGATCATAAATTGTGGACGCAATTGGTTTTTGTTCAAGTCTATAGTTCTTATTGACTGCACTATTTTTCACTCCAGCAGATTGTTTGTTATTTCCCTTAAATGCTGCCCAATTTAAACTCTCCTCAGTAAGTGATGGTTTTGTAACTGTATCCGTATAATAAACAATCTAACCAAATTTATATACAAATATTATTATTTAATGGACTTTCGTTTTATTCAAACATAAATTTACTTACACATGATGCTTTGTAATATAATAAACATAAAATCACTATAATAGTGTAACCTTTCATGTTGATGCATAAATTCAAACTGAAAGAATGATCATTTTACTTGTTTTCTGATACTTATCAAGGATCATAAGTTCAAAGGTTAAAACAACATTACTGAAAAACAAGGCAATTCCACAAAGTCTTATCTTTATGTGTATTCACAAATAACATTTCCTTGTCCAATATATCCAACCAATTAGATAACCCATTCTCAATTCGCAAACAATAGACAATATCCATTTAAATTAAAAATAATAATTACTATGAATGAAAAATAGCTTTATTTCCACAAAAAATAAATTACAATAATAACAATCATGAAAAACTTAATTTACATTTAGATTTATCTATCAAATATTTATATGGATGTTTGTGATTGTAAGGTGTTTTTGGTATTCCAAAAAATGTACGCACTCGTGGTGACAATAGAAATAAATTTTGAGATAATCCATAAACACTAGATGCAGTCCAATATAAGCTTAAACCCTAAAACATAAAAAACAAAAAATATTTTTTGAAAATTAAGTTTTGAATTGCATAAATTTTAAAATTAGTGTAATACGTACCGATGGCAAATAGTATGAAAGTGGAATCATAATAACAGAAAATCCACGAAAAATATTTGTTACTATCTTTTGACTACGAGTCAGATCTTTATTTCGTGAATGAGCTTGAACCTAGAAAAGCATAAGCAATTTAGTTTATTATAAAGAAAATTACATTTATAATTTTTTTTTGTAATATTACCTCGATAATTAAAAGATTTGTAAGACACAAAATTAAAGGTAAACACATGGTCGGGTCAGTTGCTGTCAAATTTGGAAACCATAAGGCTCCACCTTCAGCAAATTCATTAAACCTAATAACAGCTTTTCAATATAAATATTATTAAATGAAACGCTTAATTAACATTTTATTATCTCTTAAATACCATTATCACTTGGAGGTAACATTAATGTGAAATTACGAATTGCTATTGACATACAAATCCACATTGGCAACTGTACCCAAACTACAATCGTTGACTTGGCAGGATGACAATTTTCTTTTACTATTAATTCATTCCAATATTTTTTCACCTGAACACATAAATATTTCAATAAAAACAAAAACAATTTTCATATGAGAAAGAAATTAATTTTTTATGTTAACTAAAACTAATTTATTATTTAAAAATTAATCAAATTGTTTAAAAAATAAGGGAAGATATAATTTTTAAGTACTTTCAAACTATAAAAATAAAAAATTAATAAAAAAAAACATTAAAATAATTAAAAAAATAACAGGACATACTAAATAACTAAAAGCAAAGAAAAACAATTATAGAACAATAATAAATTAAATTAATTGTAACAATTATAAATCCACTTACAGCTTTGTTGTAAACTCTTTGGGCTTTCTGTTCAGGCCATTTCTGCAATTTAACTGCCTTAACCACTTCATTTTGTATTTCTTTTACTGTCGGTTGAAATTCAACGGAAAGATTTTCCAATTTTGAATTAATGTAATGCTATAAAACAAACACAATTACTCGATTAGGATTTTAATAGTATTTGTAACATTCCATCAGGTATTCTCACATCATAACTTTTATTTTTGTATATCAATATAACACAACTTTGTTAAAATATTGTTTTAGTTTACATAACATTTATATCAATCATCAATGGTAAAGGTAATTTGAAATACAATTAATATAATATACGTACGCAATAAAAACGATTTTACCTACTTGATACGCCGTCAATGGTAGAGTAACGACCAATCTCAGAGCTATAGCACTGAGCATTATTGAAGCCCACCAAGGTGTGCCAGTTATCTCATGGAATGAGACGATAAACTGTTGTGCATACGCGACAGGCGTACTGTTTGATAATACCACGTACCACGATGGAAACGTGATAGACGACACTGAAGAGACGCTTCTGCTGACATTTAGCAACCGTGGACACTGAGCTATGGCGTCGTTATTGATGTAAAGCTGCGGGTTCGATATTTTTGGCGACTTTTGAGTAAGAAAACTACTCAGGCCTCGGTAGTTGATTGATTTTCGAAAAACGACATTTGTCCGAATTGCGTACATCGTCCGGACGATCATTCCGCTTTTTTCGGTCGAAATTCGAATTTCAACTTGTCTATATAGTTGCACAAACGCGCGCGCGCCCACAGTCACGACTAATATGTATTAACACCGGTTAAGGGCATATTACGTCATGGACGAGTATAAACTTTAAAAAGTACAAAAACTAAAAACCGAAAAGCCATTAGAAATTAAAAATACAAACAAAACAAGAAAGAACGACCGCGAAACACCAAAAATCGCTAGACGAAATGTTCGGAGTTGTCAAGCACTTAACTTCAACAACGTTACAGACTGATACTATTTCACTATTGACGGTTATTGATAACACCGTGAGATAATATACGACGTGACTGATAACGGTACCGTATTTGTTGTGGTCGTTTTTTTGCTTTTTAATTTTTTTCAAAAAAGAATTATTTTTCGTAAATAATATTTTTTGTTACTCGATTGTAGTTTTTTCCTCCGGAATGGACCGATTTGATTATGCCAGGCTGGACACATCCGAAACTGTAATATGTCGTCACGGCAATGTCACTTTGTATGATGGAGATTACAAGACTTTGTTCCGTCGCGGTACCATTATTTTAACTGCCGTCCACCTATTCTGGACCTCGGGAGATGCTTGGTTGTCGTTGCCGCTCCGGTACGTAGTGTTCGTTGAGTCAACAGTCACTGACTCATTGTTCGGGTCTAAGACTAAAACCGTTCTTATTCACTTGTTGCCACCATCTGACAATAAGGATCCAGGCCCTGTTGCTTGTGCCAAAAGCGACTATGTCAAACTCGATTTCAAAGACAAAATTCCCGACGGATTTCTGGATGTATTTCAGAAAACTGTGAATGAAAAGAGATGGGAAGTCAGTAAAATTACTTACAATATCAGAACAGGCATTGGAGGTATCGAGAAAAATATTTATGAAAAGCAAAAAGCATCTGACATCAGTATAACCGACGCTTTCAAAGATTTGGATAGACTTATGATCACTGCAAAAGATATGGTCTTGTTAAGTAAAAATATTTCCGAAAAAATTAAAGAAAAACAAGGTGCTATTAGTGACGATGAGACTGTTCAATTCAAATCTTATCTCTTAGGTCTTGGTGTCGATGATCCAGTGACTAAGTCTTCATTCAGTGATCCCAATGAATATTACATTACGCTTAGCAAAGAAATAATAAAAATTGTTCAAGTTTTGTTAGACGAAGTAGGTGGTACGATGACACTTGCCGAGGTTTATTGTCGGGTGAATAGAGCTAGAGGATTAGATCTAATATCACCAGACGATTTGTTACACGCATGTTACATGATGAATAATGATAAAGCATCACCAGTGAAATTGAAAAAATTTGACAGCGGAATGTTAGCGTTACAGTCTTCTTTATGCGATGAATCTATTGTATTGAAACAAACTGTTGAAGCATTACAAACAAATGGATCGTTGAGTGCCCAAGAATTGTCAACATCAATTGGAGTACCAGTTATATTGGCTAAGGAGTATTTGTTATCTAGTGAAAAAATTGGAAAATCATGTCGAGACGAGAGCATTGAAGGTTTAAGGTTTTACCCCAATAAATTTTTGAATATAAATGTGTAAAATAATCATATTAAAAGAGCTTAGAACTTATACAAATATTATTAATAATATATGTTTTGTGTTTATTATATTATGAGCAATTTATAAAAAATAAAATAAGAATAAAAAAAGTAAAACAAGACTGTTGTATTTATATTTATTTATTTATTTATATAATTATTAAAGAAATATTTATAATTAATTATTTTAATGCTTTTGATAAAAAACCATCGAATTATGTACGTTTTATTTGTATTATTACTTACTACTATCGTGTTTTCTGTTTATTAATGAACAATTATTGTTGATAGGCAAATATACATTTAATTAAAATATGTACAATAATTTAATAAAAACAATATTACTTAATCTTTTAAGCGTAAAATAATTGGTTATTTTTTTCTTCTATTATTAATTATATATGTGCATATGAAGTTAATTTGGTCAATCAACCTAATTGATCATTAGGTAATAAATATTTATCATCTTAGTATCGTATTACCGAAACCTAATATTTATATGTATAAACCTCAATGATGAATCCCTATAATTGTCCACAACACATTACGTAATATATAATGAAATAGTATGTAGGGAACACTTGAAAAGAATTAACGCTGGTAATTGTATTCAAATATATAAAAGATTAAAAATGTATCTGCATATTTATTAAATTTAAAAAAAGACTAAGTGATGATTTTATGGCGTTAAAATTAAAATCTATATGAATTATAAAAAAACGGTTGAACTCCTTCCCAATATATCGTAATATGGACGGACAAGTATTGAAATTGATTTATTACTTTATATTATTTTTAATAGTGTATAAGTACGTTTTATTTTCGTTTATTTTTTTCATCAGAATAATAGCAATGAAGTCCTGTACACGCCAAGTCAATGGTGCAAACGAATGGAACCGAATGTAGTGGTTAAAGAACATATCGAAACAATCCGGTTGAGTAAGTAAAAACGATTTTAATTGCGTTTTCATATTATACAATTTTGGAAGTAAACTGATGGGGTTTAAATATATAGTTGTATATTAGAAATATATAGATTTAAAAAAATTAATTATGGTAATTGTTGAGCTTGAAAAATTTTTCTGAAAACTAAATAAAAAAAAAAATAATTGAACAAAATTTGTGTACGTTTCAAATAATTATCTAGTAAACCTTATCTAAATACTCGATTTAAGAGAAAAATTATTGAAATTGGGTAATGATATATCAAGATCGTATTTATTCCCTTAGTTGTTGTTCATATGTTTAAAATTATAATAAATAAACTACCTACTGGTTTTAAATATTTAATTAATTTTAAATTATTCTTAAAATTTCACTAATAGGTAAATTAATTTTTATGGATGAAAAAGTACAAAAGTCCACATTAAATTGAATTTGATTTCATATTTATTTTTTTACTAACGCGACGAAAATTAAATAATAAACTCGCTTTAACTCGAAATGACCAATTTTTGTTATTTCATTGGATGTATATTTTTTCGCGACTATTAATAAATAACTATATAAATATTCGCTATTTTATTTTATCTATACATGCTTAATAAATAATGAAACCTTCCCATCATGAAAAAAATCCTAGATTCGCCTTTGTTGGTAAGTACCAAGACCAAAAAATGTTTGTACTCATTAAATATGATGATTTCAGTAAGTGACAGAGTTAAGAAATCGGGATATTGCAAAACAACAAATATTAGATACGGACCTGGCCGTCGACAGCTTTTAGACGTTTACGAAAACGGCGATCGGCATATTTCTCTAATGGAATATACTTTCGTTTATGTACATGGAGGTTATTGGCAAGAGTTAAACAAAGATATATCTGCATATTGTGTTGAACCGTTAATAAACGCAGGAATCCGAGTAATCGTACCTGGTTATGATCTTGTGCCAACAGGTAACTACTACGTTAACTATACTTTCTTTATAAATAAATAAATATATATATATGTAGACATTGACATAGAAAATTAAAATTTAAAACGTTTTAATTAACAACAATTATAATAAATGAGATACGACCTATTAGTTACTTATAAAGTTTTAATACATATATTATGTTAACGAAATCAAATGCAACAAAAAATCGATACTTTAGTATTTAATGTTACTTACATTATTTTTATAACTTAATTTTTAATTCGTTAATAGCTTACAGCCTTGGATTTTAGTACGTTTACCTTATAGACTATAACAGCAATTTATATCAAAATTCGAAAATTAATATTTCATTTTAATAACAATTTATCAGAATTGTTAACACGCAATAGCTTCAAAACATTTATAAATTATTTAATTTTTAAACGTCTATTGAATTTGTGACCTATAAATAATTACTCCACTATTATATTTAAAGATAATTTTTTCCTCCAGTAACTCTATACAATATTGTTGAAGAAATCCATCAATTACTATCGTATTTAAAGATCAATTTAAAATATAAGTAAGTTAAAACTACTTTTATTGTATATATATATATATATATGTACCTAACCATCAATTATGTTTCTCTCTAATATTATCGGATAGTGTTAAACAATGTAGCTATTCATTTTTTGGAAATTATAGAAATATATGGTTGGGAGGACATTCAGCGGGCGCTCATTTAACCGCGTCAATGATACATCCCGAAGTATGCGAAAATATTGGTATCAAAGGATTTATACTCATCAGCGGAATTTTCGATCTCCGACCATTATTGGAGACTACTATAAATATGGCTTTAAATTTAAACGAGTAATCACATATTTTTAAAATTATTTTTATCGCTTTTCCTACACATATATTTATTATTTCGATTTATTTATATTATATAAGCTGTTTATAGTGTTAATCTCGATCCCTCATAATTACTATATTACGGTGAAATGTGTTGAGAGAAATTGTTAATTGATTAAAACAATAATAATTATCCGTCAATGTATACGATGTATTTTCAATTAGAATAATAAATGTTGTTCTTAGAAATACGTATAAAAGGAAGAGAAAGAGAAGAAAACCAAAGAGGTGGATAGATGAGATACAGAGTGATATGTGAATAGCTGGCGTGAGTAAATGAACGATGAAGGATTAAAATTTATAGAGGTTTAGGACGGTGATGGCCAATCTCATATAGCTATGAGTGGAAGGGCGAGAAAGAATAATAATAATACATTTTGCTGTATTTTCACAAGTAAATTAGTAATATTTTGTTTTCAGAAACGATTCTCTAAAATTGAGTCCACTGAATAGTCTAAACACACTCGATTTTTCACGTGTAAAAAATCATATAAAAGTGCTTGTGGTGAGCGCAGAGAACGATTCTCCAGCTTTCCATTATCAATCGTCACAGTTTGCCGAAGTTGGTATTTTTCTCTTTTACTTCATAACATATAACGATGTTACGTAATCGTTTATTTTATATATTCGAAAATAAAAATTTTAAAAAAATGTCGAAATAATCACGATTTATGTAACAGCCTTATAATAATAACCAACATTCATAATAATATAAATTTAAATTACAAACGAAAGCGTATAAACGCATCATTGAACGGGTTTGCCTTGCACTGATAATGAATAAAGTCTGGGGGATTTTATTAATATTATTACGTTATTTTACGTACCGTAGTCTCCTCGCGTTAGTTTGATATTACATCATAGGTTAACGTCTATTGAACCGAAGTCAGGGTGGGAACATTAGGAAAAACCACAACGCATATTCTGACCTATTCGGTTCCTTTGAATAAAAATGTATTCAAGGTAAAAAGCAAAAATACGCTATCAGTATAACTCGCATCATATATTGGTGTTTCGATTATATATAATATATATGTATATGAATAATAATTAACATACGCGTACATAAAAGCATTCTATAAGATTATTATTATTATTTCGTTCAAAGTTCAAATACGGACAAATTTTTATTATTGTATATTCGAATATAACCAACTACCGATAGTTATTTACATAAATCTATTATAATATTTATAAAAATATATGTAGATAGTAAATGAATTTTAATTATGTCCATTAATCGAATTGTGAACATGTATCTATACAAATGGTTCCGATTACGACAAAAATAACCTAATATTATCAAAAAACGTACCATTTTCTTTTAAACCTCGAAAAATGCAAAATAAATATTAATTATTTGTAGACCATTCATGATATGATACATTTATAACTGAGAAACCATTATGGTTTAAGATATTAAAAAAATTAATGATCATCGACGTCTGAATTTTAATAATGAATAACAACAGTTTTAAGTAATAAGTATAGTAGTTAATATAGGTATTATTCTAATAATATATCGGTCACTCTATGTCCCGACTCTTGTATTTAATATCGACATGTTTTATATTTATTTTATAGATTGTTTACGTATTTATTATAGCTTTTGGACAAACTTGGTTTGGATGTAACACAAAAACGAATAAACGGGGTCGATCATTTCGACGTAGTCGAAAAGCTATCAAACAACGACTACTCACTAACAAAACATATTGTTAATATGATTCTAAACTATAACACTACATAAATATCTCACATTCTGATACGTTTTATAATTGCATATCTTCAATATTTCAACAATATTATTTAACGAGGCACGTACGTATTATAATAAAATATATTAGACGCATTTTTTTGGATAGTAAGTTTATATTATATTATAATAATAAATTATATACATTTTTAATTTTATAAATGAACAATTATATCTAAATGCGTACTTTTGTATTAATATATCGACACTAACCATAGAAAAATTTAAATACTTAATCGTCGATGCATTAGTCATAAATCCATAATAATATTAATATTTTAGGCGTTAACAGTGGCGTAGATGGTCACGTCACATCTTGATCATTGTTTATGTTGCTTTATTATTATTATTTAAAACTTACGTGTATGGTTAGGCCAAAGACCGAAAGCGAAACAATAATAATAAATCGTGTGTATTATTTTCAATGTACAATATGGTTTATATGTACAAATATAATAGTTATCAGTAATACGATTATTACGTATTGTATAATCAAATGCAGATCACACTCAAGGCAAATACCAATCGCAAGAGATTTCTGATGACTAACGCAGTCGTAATCGACTTAAAATGAAATCGTACATTATGATATATGTATACAGTGTACGTAAGGCCAAAATCGTTATTCACAATACCGTGAATCTATCGATCGATCCTTGGAATATATTAATTTTAATCATATCGCGGCGTATTTATGTAATTATTATTGTAAGCGCGTTTGAATAACAAATAATGAGAACGTTTACGAAGAATTACATATTGTTTTTTGTTACTATGAACTGCAAAGACAAAGTGAGTGAGAGAAAAAGATATTTAATGGTTATTATAGATAATTTTTTAAAAGATAAGATAAAAATATATACTTATAATATTGTACAATTGTACTGTAGTTTATTATAGTAGAACGAGAAAATTGAGAGTTGCGTCACGACACTACGGGCGCGTTATATTTAAGGGTGTATTATTCATCAACCTGTCACTGGACTATCCCCTCTTGGCAAAAGAAACAATAAAGAATAGAAAATTCAAAATTAATTTGGTTTTGAAACTATATATTATAAATTATAACACGAGGGTGATTAAGTCCTATAACTAACCAGTAAAATCACATTTTTTTGCAAAATTCTACTTTAATAATCAACATAATATATCTATAAACGATTATAATGGTTTCAGTTTGCATTTGGATTTTAATATTTAGCAAACGAATATACAAACATTTGTTTCGCTTCAAAGCCGTATATGTCCATTGTTTTGTATTTTATTTTACACTTAATAAGGGTATTTTAAATGCTAGAATCCCGTAATTTGTTTGGTTTTTATTTAATATTATTTCCTTTGAATTATTTACGGTTTAAGAAATGGTGAAATATAATTTTTTAAATGTAACGCCGTTGACGAGATGTTAAAAAACTGAATTGGTTGATTACGAAAAGTAAAAATCAAAACTATACTTGATGTAAAATAAATCTTTAAAATATTAAAAGAAAAAATTTGTTTATAGAATTATTAAATATATAATATGTACCTATTTATTACCTAATTGTGTATTATTTAATTTAAAATTTTTTTGTATCATAACTCTATTAATATCAGCTATTGCTCATTGAATATATTATACATATATATAATTAAATATAATAAATGAAAGAATAAATGTTTAAATTATAAAAGTGATAAATGTTTCAATTGCTTGAGATTCAATTTAATAAATATACAATAACCATATTATATAACAAGAGTATATTGCTATTACAATTTTCAAAAACTATTTAAAATGAAAAACTTTGTGTACAAATGTTTTTTTTATAAATATTTAATTACGTGTTTAATAGTGCATAATAGATGATTTGATAATACCGCTAACTCAATGAATTTGTATACTCTGAAAACAAAATTAAACAAAATTAATAAGGTACAAATCAAGTTATGATTTTATTACTATGTGTGAAGAGTACTTCAACGTATTTATTAGTAATTTATAGATACATATTATTAATTAATTTAAACAAGTTAATTAATTTATAAACTTTGGTAGAAAAAACAAACACATCAATATGATTATCCTTATTTTGTTCGTATAATATTTATTATTTCATTTATTGGAAAAGTATATTTGTTCCAAACTTATATATTAATATACGTAAATTATATTATATTATATTATACTGTAATATTCATATACAGAAATATGTATGTACTATAATATTTAAATTTAAAGCTCTAATATTGTACCTACATAATATGATATTAAATGTTGGAGTATTGAACAATTCGGTAGTCGAAATTTTTTAAAAAACTATCGAAACATGTATATTATGTACAGTTTAAGAAAATAAGAATCCCGGAATAAGAATTATAATTTATAATTATATAATAATAAATTACGGAATAATATAAACTATAATCGTTAGAGTAGTAGTTCGACTATTAAATTGGAAAAAGTTGTATTAATCTGAATTGAAAAATAAGTATTTCTAATTTTTAATAAATTATTGAAAATATATAAATTATAAAATTACAGAAATAATACGTATTTTAACTATTTTTTTTATATATTATATATAGTTAAAGACAAATATCACTTCGTAATCATGGAATTCATAATGTCTGTTTTTAATTATATCACATATACTTCTTGTGCATTATTTGTATAGATTATATATATTTTTAATAAATGAAAAAAATGTATTGTAAAATACAAATATAGAATTGTAAACAACTACCAAATATACCAATATCGATCATATACGTCAGTTTCAATTTACGTAATCCTAATATTTTAATTCATATAGGTACTTTTATTTACGTTATCTGTTTGCTAAATAAGATATTTATAAGATCCTTTAAAAATATATTTGATAATTTTCATCCAGTTATAACTAATTATGACTAAGTATGTTAATATTTGAAATCGTTTGTCAACAAGCACGCAAATAAAAAAGATTAAAAATTATATTACACATGCACAAACATATATGTATGAAGGAATTATGATGTGATATTTTACCTTAAATTAATTTCGTAGCAATGTTTGAACGATTAAGCGCGAACCGCGGATTGTATATGATTGATTTGCTTTTGAAGTTTCACATAAGTTATCTCAAGTCTTCGTTTCTGCTTGGCCAGTTCAAGCTCGTGTTCCTTCTTCTTCAATCTGCTTATTTTAGCTGCTTCGTTGTTCTTTTGTCTTTTTAAGTAGTAATCCATGCTGTTACCGGACCCGGCGGACTCCTTGGATGAGTTCATGATGGAGCGTTTATAATATGACACAATGATGATGAACGGTTATGGAAAAATCGAGAAAAACCGATGGGATTCGTTGGGTAAAAACAGAAAGGTCTTCAATAGACTTAAAGAAAACACTGAAAAGAACTTCAGAGCGTACAAAAAATAAAACTGAACGAATTTCGACGTACCTTGTGCACTACTGCGATACACTGAGCATAATGCGATGGGAACTATGGTCGCGTTACACCTGCAAATAAAAAAATATGCGTCTCCGAACTCTTCCGGTCAATAATTATAGGACATGTTTATATATACGGGTTACAAGAATATTCGCGATCTTCTTGTTAACGAGAAATTAATAGTTTACCCTCTTTCCCCCAACACGTACGTGCACCATAAACGGCCAAGATGTACACGCGCCAGTAGTTATATCCGTATGCGCGCGGTAGGCCATATCCTCATTATTGTTTGGGAAACGCGTACCCGTATAAGTAGGTACTTAACTAAATAGGTAATTGACCGTATTAACTTATTTCCTTTCAAAAAACCATTTAAAAGATATTTACAACAGTAAAACGCTGCTGCACTGTACTACGACAAACCGGCGAAATTCTACGAATTGACGAAATAGGCAAACTATATATATACGTGTATCTATACATACATAAGCAATTACAGTCATTCGTTATATTCGAAGCCATTATAATCGTTATATTTAAGTACACGTATATAATATGCGTATTTGTGTTCCACGCGTGTGTAGATATCCGATATATATATTCGAAAGTTTTATCGAATAAAACACGTTTTTGAAAGTAAACGTACGTATATATTTGTATATTAATTTGGCGGATTTACTGAACTTGAAATAAAATATATTATAATGAAAATAAAAATGCATTATATCGACGGTAAAGTGAGCGATGTATATTACTATGTTTTATAGCGAGATCTGTAAAAAGGTATTCATTTATTACGTGTATACAGGAATAACTAATTATAATTATATCTTCTATTATAAATTAATATCTGATGATAAGTTCTAGTCATAACCAGCAGTGAATACACTATTTAAACACAATTATTTTATTTGGCTTTATATAAATATATTCATATTTTTTTCTTTTTCATATATAAAAAGTTTTTAATCCGATTTTTTTCAAATTATTGTGTGTATATGCTTCCTATTTGTTGGGGTATTTGAAATTTAAAGTGAATATACCCGCGCTATATTAAAATACGACTAATGTGTGAAATCAATTGGATACGTTAATTAGTTGGAAAGTCGGTCGACTAGTTTCAATAGACTTCGACGTTGTATGCGGGCTTTATGAAGTCCGGCGTATCACCATTAAATCGTCTGTGTCCCGTGTATGTAATTTTCAAATAGAAATTCCGAAATATTATTTTTTTCAATAATATTTTTGAAATAGCTCTTTTAGCCAAAATATACAATTATAAAAAACTTAAGAACGCACACATTTCGAATGGTCTGTAATTAACTTAATGAAAACAGTGCTCTAAAATATCGTAAATAAACGAATTAAATTATGCCGCGACGATATTAAGATAGTTGTTTAATGTTTTATTATTAGGATGTTATTTCATTTATTTTACGGTATTATTAACCAATATATAAACACATACTCTGTTTCATATACTACGTTATACGCCATAATGAAACGTTTAAATGACGCTTACGAATTATAATTTTTATAAGTTACACTCATTTTAAAGTAAAAATTACACGAGTCATACGAAAAAAACATACTTTTTGTGCGTAATATTTCTACTAATATATATTGATAAAATTATTGATTAATTGTATTTACGCGCAATACGTGCCCATCGTATATTATTACTTGTTAAATATTTGTGAATGCAATATACATTATGTACTGATTTGCTCATGTTTTGATGTGACTCGAGTATTTCGAATTTTAATTCTAAATAGACTTTCAAAATATCAATCTAAAATGTTATTATGAACTAGAATTCGATTTTTGTCTGTAAAATAAAACAACTCTACAAATCATGTACTACACATAAATATAAATATTAGATATTATTATTATTTACTTAGTTTATATTTGATTTAACTAATGTGTTTAATGTTCTTAAGATAATTGCAAAATAAAAAACATTTTTTAAGAAAATATTCGAATTTAATTATTATTATAATAGAATTTGCGCTTTTAAAATATATAATTTTGTGCAGGATGTGAAAATTCAATGAGGTTTGAACGACATTTTTGACTTGATTATTTTTGCAAGTTAAAAATTTTAATAGTTACTAAAAACATTGTTCGATAGAGGTATAAGTCATAATTATAAATATACACATACTTATAAATATATTCGATATATTATATTTTGTTATTAATACAGATGTTAATTTTCGAACGACAATTATGTTTTCAGAATTTGTATATTTTTAATTATTCATTACATTTTTAACGAAATATACTTAATATTTCTACGATTATCATTTTTACCTTAATGCTATCGTTTTTACAACATCGATTTTTATGGTGTTTTATTTTTAAAAAAAAACTATAAATAATTTTTAAATCGATAATTTAAGGAGAATATTTTTCTTGTTTTGCTGAATAGTATCTTTTGAAATTTTAGCGCTACTGCATGCCCATTCGTAATTTATTTATAGGTTCTAGATTTAGAATAGCTACGTTTATAAACATTTTTATAATATTATAACGTAAAAGTAATATATTATAAACGTAAATTTACTAAATTAGATTTCTTTTACTAAAGTGCAGTTTAGAGGGAACCTGGTATATACTGTATATAGAACTGATAATAATTGATAACACACTTCCTAATTTTTTTTTCCAAACCTGAAATGTATGATGTTTAGTGATTATATGGAAGGAAATTAAATTGCCGAAATTGTTGTAATTCAATTTTTGGGATTTCGGATCTGTTAAATTAGATATCATATGTGAATTACGAATAGAAAAATTTTTAACTTTCGTTGTATTATGAATTGTGATTCTCAAACTCGAAGTGAAATTTTGCCCGTTTCATAATGACAATATATTTTTTAATCAGTTCGTCTTCGAATTTGCTTTATTATTTCGTCAATATCAACATAATTGTCAGTTTAAAATTTTTAAAATAAGTAATAATCATGATCAAAGCAATATTGGTGTTCAACAATTATGGAAAGCCCAGGCTTTCAAAATTCTATCAATACTTTGTAAGTTCACAACATTACATTAATAATAAAATTATATTTACTCGGCATGTAAGCTTATTATGTTTTAACATTTGTTATTATTTGCATTGACAGAATGAAGATATGCAGCAGCAAATCATCAAGGAGACGTTTCAATTGGTATCTAAACGAGATGACAATGTTTGCAATTTCCTTGAAGGTGGAAGGTAATTCATTATGATTTAAGCAAGGTTTGGGACAATTACAATACTAAAATATGCCCTTAAACTTGTAGAAATAATATTGTGAACATTATTCAATTTATTTTATAATATACATATAAAAAGAACCTTAATCTACATTTAAATATATATATTAAGTACATAGATATGTGCAGTTTTTCTTTGTCTTATAAACTTGCTTTTAATTAATTGTTATTGTAAATCATTATTTATATTTGGAGGGTTTATAAATTGAAAATGAAATACACTTTATATAATAAAGTACTTAAAATATTACACAAAAGACTAAATTATGGAAAATAAAATATGTTTGAAATTTTTATTCTGTGCAACATGTTTCTATATCATTCTTGTTATAATTTATTTTATACAAATTCTATAAGCTTTGAATCTTGTTTATTTAATTTACATATCCTCAATATTTAATATTATTTGTTGTATTTGTATGTATTTATTACAAATTATAAGTTTTAAAAATTATTTTAATTAATTTGTTGTTTTTAGTCTTATAGGAGGATCAGATTATAAATTGATTTATCGTCATTATGCTACATTATATTTTGTGTTTTGTGTGGACTCGTCAGAGTCAGAGCTTGGTATACTCGATTTGATACAAGTATTTGTTGAAACACTCGATAAATGCTTTGAAAATGTTTGTGAGCTTGACCTTATATTCCACGTTGACAAGGTAATGGAAAATAATTAATCAGAAAATAATGTTTTGATATTGTTCTGTTCTCAAATTATTTTAATACCTGTTGAGTATATGTATAAATTATTTTATTTTATTTTGTATAGCTAACACTATTCAAAATTTAATCAAATATCTATTAATATTATATTATGTATATTATTATAATTAATAATTTTCATTATTCAGATTCATTACATCTTAAATGAACTTGTGATGGGTGGAATGGTTTTAGAAACTAATATGACTGAAATACTTTCAAGGATTGAAGAACAAAACAAATTGGAAAAACAAGAGGTAAAGGAAATATTTAATTACAAGCTATATGTAAGAACGGTTCTAAATAAAATAGTTACATAATTTTCTATCTAGGCTGGTCTTGCTGGGGCACCATCCAGAGCTGTGTCTGCCATGAAAAATATGAATATACCGCAACAGTTAAAAGACATGAAACTTCCAGATTTGCCACAAGCCATTAAGGAGTTGAAGTTCTGACATCCAAGGAACAAATTGATTTGCACGGAAGCCTATCACAACTATACGAATTGAGTATGCAAGGATGAACAAATACCTGTTATATATATATATTGCGATGATTAGTAATTAATAAAAAATGTACAAGAATTCTAATTGTTCGAAACATAGTTACGTGAATATTGTAATGTTTAATGGATATAATAAAACTTAATTACTGTTTACTGTCCATGTAGATACATCATATATCTGTTGTATGTGCAAAAAATATATTGGTTATAAATGTTTCATTCGAGGGATTTAATTGTACATATAAAATTTGTTATACAATATTGAATACAAATAAAATATATATTTTTTCTGAATGCATATTAAAAATTGTATACTTACAATATTATTATGATTAGTTATTTCCATAATGTGTAAATATATTTTGCGAATTATAATTGTTTAATAATTATATAATAATATATCAAATATTTTTCATTGATGAAATGTTAAACTTAATGTACTCATAAAGCCATTTGAACTGTAAATAATTAACATTACTACAAGAATACTATATTATGCTAATATATATATATAAACATATTTGTATTTAGTTTGATGTGAATGACTTTATGTCACAAATTCTTTTGTTTATTAAAAGTTTATTTTTAACGAATATTTTTTTATAAACATATAATGAATCATAAATAATAATAACATACATATCTATATAGTTCTATAATACTTAAGTTGTTCGTTGGATTAAAATTACAGTGAATTATACTGAGAAAAAAGAAAAACTTTATTTTATAGTTTTTTTAAAATATATTTTTCTTATTTATATAACATAATAAATAACAAATTTTAGTCATTGAACAAAATATTTTAGAGTATTTTTTTAATAAAATATAAATTTATATTGTCATATAAGTTTGGTGCCGTGACTATTCTAATGATTTCTGAGGAAGACAAAAGAAAAATATAACCATGATATACGTAATTCATTTAAATTGTAAATTAAATAAAACAACATTTTAAAAGTTTATATTTAAATTGTATTAGTGTTATTTGTTTATTTATTAGTGTTACTAAATCTATATTTGAAAACTGATTTAAATATTTTAAATTTTTTTGTGTACGCTTATAATTAATATATATACACACACACATAATCTATGGATATTTTAGCTAATAAATTAGGTACACTTTTTTTTTGTAAATTTAACTTAGTTTCTTGAACTATGGTTTTCAAATTTTTATAAAATATTCAACGATTACTATTTTCTAACATTTTTCTTGTGTTCCATGGGTTAAATGATAAGTATTGTGCAAGAAAAAAATATTTAAAAAATGTAGGTATTTCAAATATAAAAATATTTTAATTAAAACCGAATAGAAATAATATTGCCAAACCACTAGTAATTTAAAATCTTTCCAGTAATATAGTTACTGTGTTCATTGTACATTGTTTTTTTTTCTGGGTACACTCGTAGATATTTACATATAAGTGTCGAACACTAGTATTTTTTTAACACTTATTTAATAATCATTTTCAATAAATAATTTTTTACGATTTTTTTCATCTATACACGTTTACTTTTCGTCTTTCATTTCGCTCTCATCTTATCAATATTGTTAATTTTTTGGTCTACGTTGTTAACAACAGCGCTGTGATAATTGATAATGAGTGCGATATTTTAAAGTTCATCAGTTGTGAGGTTGTTGGTTCGACTTTTTTGCCGTTAGTCGACGTTTTTTCTTATTAAGTTGTATAGTTTACAGTTTAATCGTCGAATAATTGGATTAATTATTCTCGTCCATTTACTTGAACACGTATTGATTTCGATTTAACTGACATAAATAAATTTGTATGAATTCCTCCTCAGCAACTGTAAGTAGAAAAAAATCTAAAAACAAAAATACAACGTACATTGTATACCTTTTAGGCAGTACTATTTTAAAATTTTAAATATCCATCCATCTATTTATCTGTCTAATGATCCATGTACTACCAAGAACTTCAATGCTTTCGATTTCACCGCAGAGTTACAGTAACATGTCGAGCGGCACAAATGGAACATATGACAAGAATGGCTTGTCATCATCCACTGTTAATGACGGTGATTATACTAGTGATCCAGCTTCAGGAGGACTGTCATCATTTTTTGTATCTGATTACAAAAAGTACGGTTTTATCAAAATTTATAAATTGATTGACTTAATAAGTTATACCGATTTCTTTAAATAGACATGACGATTTGAAACAAATGCTAGATTCCGCAAAAGATGGACCAAAATTAGAAGCTATGAAACGAATTATCGGAGTAAGCTTATAGTTTTGAATATTAAAGTTTAATTTATTATTTTTCGATTATTAATTATTATTTCAACTTATTTGCAAATTTGTATTTGTTCGTTTGTTTTTAGATGATTGCCAAAGGTAGAGATGCATCAGAATTATTTCCATCTGTTGTTAAAAATGTAGTTTCTAAAAATATTGAAGTAAAAAAACTAGTGTACGTGTATCTAGTTCGTTATGCTGAACAACAACAAGATTTAGCGCTTTTATCTATATCCACATTTCAAAGAGCTTTGAAAGTAATATATAATCTATACATTTATAAAACAATTGTCGACATATTTATGATCAAATAATTATACTAGTCTGTTATTTGTATTTTAGGATCCAAATCAATTGATACGGGCATCAGCTCTAAGAGTGTTATCGAGTATTAGAGTTGTGATGATTGTTCCAATTGTCATGTTGGCCATTAAAGATTCAGCTGCTGATATGTCACCATATGTCCGGAAAACAGCCGCACATGCTATCCCTAAATTATATAGGTAAGTGTTGATTTGTAAAAATATATATATATGACTACAGTAGTTTGTCTAAAATGAAAAAGTTTTTGTGTAATAGAAATATAAGAGTTTTACTTTTTGAATAATATGGACAATTTAATCTTTTGTGATTTTAACATGTACAAATTTTGTTGTATAAGTTATAATAATTTTCAATTACTTCTTTATGTTTTCCAAAACGATTATTTTAAAGATTTTTATGTCTATTGTTTTAGTTTGGATCCTGAACAAAAAGAAGAGCTCATTACAGTAATTGAAAAATTATTAGCCGATAAATCAACACTTGTTGTTGGATCAACTGTTATGGCATTTGAAGAGGTGTTTATACAATTGAAATATTTTTCTATATTTGTATATGTTATTATAAAAATAATTTATGGTTTATTGTTATTTGTAATATTTAATACGACATTAAAATTTGTATATAAATATTTAGGTTTGTCCAGAAAGAATTGATCTTATACACAAAATTTATAGAAAACTTTGTAACCTTTTGGTCGATATTGATGAATGGGGACAAGTGATTATTGTGAATATGTTAACCAGATATGGTCGAACTCAATTCGTTAATCCCAGTAAAAATGTAAGAAAAATCAAAATGTTATTGAAAAAAGAAACAATTGTTTAATTATTTTATATGTATAGGACACTAATGATTCTACAAAAATTGAAAATTTAAACTTGGAAAACTCCGATATTTCCAGTTGTGAAGAAGCTGGTACTGAAGATGATAAATTTGTATTGGATCAGGATCATCGTCTTTTACTTAGAAATGCCAAGCCTTTGTTTCAAAGCAGAAATGCGGCTGTAAATATATATTTTTTTTAAAAATATGAAATACTTTATTTAAGTTTATTTGACTATCTTACAACTGTTTATTGTTAGGTGGTGATGAGTGTTGCACAGTTATATCATCATTTAGCACCAAAAACTGAGGTTAATGTAATCGCTAAAGCATTGATACGCTTATTAAGAAGTCACAGAGAAGTTCAATCAGTTGTATTGAATTCTATTGCAGCAATTTCAATAGCTAGAAAGGTATATTGTAATGGTTATTATTTCAAGAATTGTATTAATATTTATAACGATATACTATTGCAGAGCATGTTTGAACCATATTTAAAAAGTTTTTTTGTCAGATCAAATGACCCTACACATATAAAATTATTAAAACTTGATATTATGACAAATTTGGCGAATGAAACGAGTATATCTACAATACTTCGAGAAGTTCAAACATACATTTCTAGCACAGATAAGCAATTTGTTGCTGCTGCTATTCAAGCTATTGGAAGGTGAGTATTATATATTATATATAAAATATATTTTGCTGTTATTGCTTACTAATTAAAAGCATGAATTATAATTTCAGTATACTATATTTTATAGTAATTTAATGTATTGATATTGTAACTAAGTTTTTATAGTAGTTAATTTATTTCAGATAAATAATTTTATTAATTTTATAATTTGTTTAGAATTTGTCCAAAATACTATGACCATCTTATTTTTAAAAGTTCCTATATATTTCTTTATTTTAAAATACTTAACAAAATTGTATAGATAACGAAATACTAATACTATGCCTTAATAATTAATTGAATAAAAGATTCGTACATTTTATTATATTTGTTAAATTTTAAATGGTTTTTTTGTATTTATTTTATATTTTAAAATATGACTGTAACAGTACAATTTATATAGGTACTATGAGGTTATAGATCACAATATAAAAAACTGAACTACATCATGGTTTCATATAGTCTTCTTTCCTGTTTCCCATTTGAGGTTGGCTAACTTAGTACTCAATCTCCATCTGACAGAATCTCTCACATCATTCACACATATCAGTAGTTCTCATATGACATTCCACGGTTTCATATAATATGAAAAGCTCTTAAAATATTAATTTTCAAATATTGGTAATTTCTTTAAAAATTATCAGTTTTTTAACAAATAGTACAAAATTATTAATTATTAACATTAAAGAAACTTTACTATAACAAAACACTATAAGAGAGAATAAATTATAAATTATTTAACTTTAAGCTTTGCTCATAGAATATTTGTTTTCAGTGTAATGTTTTTCTTGTTTAAAATATGTTAAACGATAGTAAAACTGTAGTCGCAGGTACATATTTATTTTACACACGAATATTTTATGCATTTCATCTTAAAATAGAGCCTTCGGGAAAATTATCAATAATCGGTGAAAAATTAATTGTGTTTATATTGTAAAACAACTCGACCGAAAAAAAAATATTTTATCGAAAATTAAATATATATATATATATATATATATATATATATATATATACCTAGAAAACAATGTCATTTCAATGGCATTGTTTCCAGTTGATTTAATAAGAGGTAAAAAACTATATTAATAATACAAATAGGTCAAGGAAAAATAAAGATTAAAACGAAAAATAAAAATTTATCAAGAAAAAATACAAATCAGATTAAATAATACGTTATATATGAAGAGATGAGAATACTAACATGTTTTTTTTTGTCACAAGTGTGATGTACAAATGGAATGAAATATTTTTTTATAGTTCTCTCCAACATACATACAACTTTTACGACTATTTTAAATGGTCGAAACACTAGTAAAAATAAAAAGAACAGAAAACAATCATGTAGTAGAGCTGAAAAAGTTGATGGTGAAAATCACAATTTCAGTAAAATGTTTTTGTCATGTTTAAATGTACTATTAAATATAAATGTCGACGTCATTAAACGATGCATTTAAGCGAATTTATATTAGAAGTTACTCATACTCGTTATAGTACATTTTGACCCATTTTATTATTGCGATCATAGCGTAAATTAGTAAATTATTACTATTTAAGTTTTGAAGGTCTTTAGGTAAAAGTGAAAAAGTCAATTAAAGAATTCATGGTAAATTCAAATCTGTTTTCTGAAGTTGCGACTGTTGACACATGTGTGTGTGTGTGAACATATTCCCACATTGTCATAGCGTACTTACATTAAATATCAATTACATTTTACACAAACATACAAAATATAGAACTATTTATACGATCCCTTCTATTCTACGATAATCATTTCGAATCCTCTTAAATATATATATATATATTATTGTTATATATATATCTATTTATATATACATTTTGCTTTTAGATGTGCTTCAAATATTAAAGAAGTAACAGAAACATGTCTCAGTGGGTTGGTTTCGATGTTGTCAAGTCGGGATGGTAATATATTTTTAAAAAATAAAATATTTGTAAATGATTGAATATAACGATTGAAAAGTATTTTCGACAGATGGTTTTGATAGTATAATTTTTGTTATTTTAGAAGCAGTAGTAGCCGAAAGCGTGGTGGTTATTAAAAAACTGTTACAAAACCAACCTGAAGCACATTGCGACATCATAAGGCACATGGCTCGACTGATGGACTCCATAGCTGTGCCACAAGCCAGGGCGTCCATCTTGTGGTTGCTCGGAGAGTATTCGCAATTAGTACATACCATAGCACCAGATGTACTTCGGAAAGTTGCTAAAACTTATGTTGCAGAGGTAATGAAAGCAAAAATATTTTACTTGTATTTGGACATATTTAGTTTATATTTTTTGCGAGTTTTTGTAATGGAAAATGAAAAATTATACGATAAAAATTAAAGTTTAAAATATTTATTATCTATATTATCTGTAAAAACGAGACATTTATTTATTTATTTGTTAAACAAATACTTTTTTGTATGGATGGCAAACGCCTTAACTTAACCTATATGTATGCAGGAAGACATTGTGAAGTTACAAATAATGAATTTGGCAGTTAAGTTGTTTTTAACGAATCCCACACAGACGACGTTATTGTGTCAGTACGTGTTGAAACAGGCTAAATATGATCAAAATTATGACATCCGTGATCGGTCAAGATTTTTGAACAACATACTGTTCCCTCCAGAGCAATTCAAGGACAACGTGTTAAGCAAACATGCAAACAACATATTTCTGGCTGAAAAGCCTGCCCCATTACTACAGTCTAATTTTGTCGGTAATTCTAAAATATTTTTCTTATATATTGCATATATAGCTATGTCGGGAAATGGTTTAATTAAACTGTGCAAAAATCGTTTAAGAATTTTAGCATGCTTAAAAAAATGTTTAAAAATTATACGTAAATCCAACTTTTACAGTGGCAAATATATAATTATGCATATATTTATTTACACTTCTTTATCTTATTCTCCCACTTTTTCATGGTCAGTATTTCAAGAAATATTTAAGTCATTATTTTTTTAAATTAATTTTATAAAATTGTATGTACCTAGGGAGTATTATGAGGAAGTAATTTTCATTGCTTTACAAAAATTATTTGTATTTGTGTGTCCAGTAAGAATAATTTTATAAACTTTATACATTTTCAAATTAATAGGTGATTAAAAAATAAATTTTAGACCTAAAAATAATTAAATGCCATAGATGTAATACATAAAAGATGTTTTATCCAGAAATGCATTTTGGGTTGTCAAGTAATTCGCATGGTTGACTTTCGGTCACTCTACCCTTTGGCCGAATTAATATTTTTATTCAATTTCCTATTGCAAAACATAAGGTAAATAATGGTAGGGATCTCTGAATTCGGATACAGTATTATATGCATTCTCTGTAAGTATGATTTCCAAAATATTGATTATGGATACGTAAATGAAGAAACTGAAGAATACTTTTGAACGAATGATATAATTGGCTTTGAAGCATAAATTTTTCTATATTATTAATGTATAAAATCCATATATTTATGGATGTATCATAAATACAAATGATCATATCGTTATTTTTGGTGTTTCAATTTTTCATTTCTTATTTTGGATACTAGTTTTCCACGTTTTCAATACCATCTATGTGTGTATGTAGATCGCGAAGAATATCAAATGGGTTCGTTGTCCCATTATATAAATTGTCGAGCAATCGGATACCAAGATCTACCTCAATTTCCTGACTCACCGACGGATTCGAGTGTTCGTTGTGTGGCCGTGCCAGAGGAGGAACAAGAAAAACCAGCGAAGTTGAACAAGATTGAGAGGACGGCTGCCAATAAGAAGAAAACGTTCTATTCTGATTCCGAAAACAGCGAATCTGAAGATAATTCTGACGACGATGACAGCTCAGACAACACCGACGAAGATTCTACAGACTCATCGTCGGATTCGAGTTATGAAAAAATTGTACCGCAGGTAATACATCTCCAACACAGTATACCCTGTTTACGCGTATTTAAATATTTCTGTCTAAAAACTTGACTTGTTTGCTATAAATGAAAACGTTTTTTTATATTTTGTATTTTAAGTACACAATATACAATCAGTATAATCAATCAGCACAAAAGTATGTGTATTAAGAAAATTTACAAGACATGTAGAAATTCGAAAAATGTCATTCATCAGTGACACTATATAATTATGATATTGATTAGGTTATTCGCTAATTATTAACTTATATAACCTATATATAAACGTGAACACGTTTTTTAAAAATTTTAAATTATTATTTTTAAAAATTTCATTTTAAGATAAGAATAGGCACAATTTGACTTAAATTTTTAAAAGACTGAAATTGTGGATAACTCATAATCTCACGGCTGTTATACTTTTTGTATCTTCATCCTTTTACGTTTTACAACTGTTTTAGCTGTAAATTTGAGTATTTTACAAATTTAATTGTATTTTTTGTAATAAGTCTTATATAATACCTATAATCTACGTATATTATAATTCTTCAAGATCCAGTACAGTAAACACAAAATGTGTCTATTATTTTATATTCACACGTCACATAAACAATAAACACAACGTCTATAGAATAGAAATATTTAATATAAAATTAAAACTTTGTTAAAATTACGAGTTTAGAATAGGCAAATATTTTTTAGGGGTACTAAATGTAAACCTGGGGATGCTAAAATTTCCTTAGCATTTTCCTAGTTACATTTATGCACTAGTATCTTTTAAATCAATAATATGTGTTATCGGATACATTGTATAATATTATACGAATATCGGAGGTCAAATTGAGAATTGAACACTTATTATAATTTCGTTTAGTCACGTAGCCATTATGGACAATTACGTAAATCTCGAAAATAAAATGAAACGAATATAAAGTAAATTTATATTAAATTAATAATTCATGTTGTAAGCCATTCTATCCCTCGTAACTCTGGAGTCAATTCTCTACAAACCAATCCAGTACTATATATTATTGAATTTTAATTTTAAAGTTTATGTTTAATCACGTTTGTTAACACGGGTAATTTTATGCTCGTATAAATGAGAAAAAATTACGTATGTGTAAACAAACTTTGCTTAGGTTATTTTCTTCCGAATACTTAAAATCTAAAGTACGCAATTGAGTGGTTACGTTTTCCTCTCTTATCACATCACCCGCTCTGTCGAATGAGATCAAGAAAAATCTCGAAGAAACAAAAGATTTATTTAAACCGTCGTTTTTAGAAAAACGTAAAATCTGTCGGTTCCGCCGAAGAATCTGCAGGTTCCGAAAGTGAATCCGTAGAAAGCGATAGCAGTGAAGAAATCGTCGTCACGGCGAACAAAACGGAAACGAAAACATCTTCGGGATTGGTCAAAAGCAACGTGGACTTGTTATTAGAACTGGACAACTGTGAGTTGTTTTTTTAATCATTGTCACGCGATTGATATTAGATGATTTACTCGACTATGTCGCGGATTTTAATGATAGCGTTATAAATATTTTTTCTATGCGAATAAACACAAAATATATAATATAGTCGCTCCGGTTGGACAAACTTTAATGCCGTCGTTCGGAGGAGATATTCTCTCCCCGACAAGTAATATTGGTCAATCGTCGTCGTCATTACCGGTCGAAACTTTTAATCAGCGATATTCCAGAAAAGTAAGTACCGTTTACAAGTATACTAGGAAATTAGTGAGAAGGGATGAGGGTTGCAAAAAGGGTGATTTGTTAATAAAAATTTTATGTCCAAGAAACAATTTTTAGAGTTCTCGTCTATTTTAAATCTTAAATTTTTTTCGTACTTATATTTATATTTTGATGATTGGTTTATTAATAATAGAATCGTATACCATGATACTTCGGCGTATTTTTATAATAAATTTATATAGGTTGTCGGTCCGAGTTTCGTGCCATCCTCAAAAATCGAAATACTGAACAAAATAAAGGGGCACAACGAACTAAGCATATTCGCGCGTTTCACAAGAAGCCCTCACGCGTTTTCACCGAAAATGGTTAGCGTGGAATTGAGCTTAACTAATCACGATAAAAAAGAAGCGCTCACCAATATCCGTTGGACTCAAAAGGTAAGTTCATAAATTTTATACTATGTACATAAGTGCATATTAGTTTAAATTAGCGTGCGAGAGTTGTTTGAGCCCCAATTATTTATATATACAGTTTTGAAATAAACGATATTTAGTTCCTTTAAAAAAAATTATAATGTATTTAACGAAATAATTATTATCTTTTAACGAAGGGAGATTAAGTGCTACCTTTTTCAACAAAAGTGTTAAAAATATTTTCATTTTTAATAATTACGTCTTGATCGATATGTATTAGAATTGAAACTTCTATTGTGTGATATTTTTTATTATATTATGTTATATATTTTTTATTATATTATATTTATCGGTATTACTATTCAAGAATCTTCGACTTTCATTAAAACAAATAATATAATTCGTAAAATACTGTTACCTACTTTGCAGTTAAAACTTCAATTATTTTAAATTTGGTAATCTTAAAGAAAAAAACGATTTAATTCATTATATTTACGAGTTTTATTAATTATACGCATAATTAATGATGTTAAATCATAATACCTATTTAATAATTATTATCATTGGTGAATACCAGTTTGATAATTAATCAGGGAAGAGATGTATAGGTCCTATAATGGAATATATTTTTAAAAAATGAAACATGTTGGTATTTTGAAGATAGTTGGTGGGATTATTACAAGATAGGTAGTTTAAAAAAATAATCATCCGGTATAATATGAGATGTTTCGAACATTTTTATTATTGTAGTATTATTTTTAAATCTTTTCGCTTAACGTCATACGTGACATATTATTTTATATTTACACGTGCGTATACACGTAAATATATAGAGTTTGGACAAGAACATTCATAACTCGACGCCTATCGTGCAACTTTTACCTGGTTCAGTTACTCTGGGTGCCCTTGGAGTCGACTTCAAGGATTCCATTCAACCTCTTATTCTAGAAGTTTCGTGGTTTACCGCCGGTATGGAACGCAAAAGCGAAATGGTGCTGAACGTCCCCATCGGTGAACTCTTCCAGCCGTTATCTATGAACGATGAAGATTTTATCAGCGAACAAGGTATATATATATATATTAAACAAAAGTTCGTCGGAGTTTTTGCACAATTTCAGAATCGAAACTACCAAGCCGTGATTTTCACATACTTAAAACTGATTTAAAAACCGATCTTACGCCTAATCTTTTCATCTGTCATCAGCCGAACCGTCGGATTTTTTTTTATAAATATATGTATCAATTCGTTCTATACATTTGTATTCGTTTTGATAGGAAACAAAAAAAATTTACATTTTATTTTCAGGTAAACTCAAGGGGATGAACGAACATACGGACAAAGTCACCAGAGTGATCACTGGTCTAGACATACCGAAAGCCGTTTTGGAAATAGCTAACGTTGCTCGTGTTTTCACGGAAAAAGAAAATACGTTCAAGTAATTATTATTATTTTTAATTCTGTTTGGAATCTTTAAAACGAATAATAATAAAAAAATTAATTAGTATGAAATATAACGTTTTTCCCCCGTTTTGTAATATCGTAATGAAAATTGTCAAACTCGAAAATGATCGATATTTTCGTGTCTCGATTTTTCGTTCATAATATATACTTGTGGGGACCATCTTTGATATATTCAATATCTTTCTACTATAATACGTAACGAGCATTGTTTACAGTTTACATATAATATGATTTATAAAACATTTTGACCGAATGTTAGTAGCATTTTTATTTTAAATAAAAATAATCGGCGTTAAAATTAAATTAAATTTTATAATAAATATATGTTCGTTTTGTATTTAAAAAAAATTAAAGTGTGCAAGAAATTTACAAAATATTATACGAAAATGATTATATAATTCTTTTTCACTAATCTTGTTTAGAAATACTTAGAGTAAGGGATATGGCGTATATTATTGCGATTTTTGTTAGTTCGATTTAAATTTTGTTAAAAACCTTAAGATTCCACGTGAAGTGTCTTCTTTAGAGAATAACAAAGTCATTCTTTCAACATTAAAATTCTCCCCATATATGCGTCACAGATGAATATTGACGGGTAAAAAATGTTAAAAACGAAGAAATTCGAATAAATTATACCGATTTTCGAAATTTTGAAAAATCGTTTCCGTTATTCTTTAGAAGATATATCAACGGTTCTATAGGTTTTTATCGAATTTAAGTTTCCGAAGTTTGTAATTACTTTAAAGCCGTCTTAATGCATTTAAAGGTTATTATTACACTTTCGAACTAGAATCGGAAAAGTAAATTTTGACGTACTTTTCTAATACCGGCCTTAGTTTTTTTATTCCTTTACACGGCATAAGGAAATCTTACGTATTATATGAAAATATAGAGGCAAAAGTATGTATATGATTCATAGCTCCTTCATATGACGTCCTTGGGAAGGATATCACCCTTTCTCCGAAATTTGTAGCACCGTATGACGTCAATTTCCGAAGCAAACGAACGTTGTTTCCGCCATTCCGGTGGACGCGGACAAATTTGAAAAAAATTATCGTGACAATAATTGTTCAGGGACGTTTTCGCGTACGTGTTTCAGGTTCAGTGGGCAGACATCGTCGTCAAATTGTTTCGTTTTACTCACAATCACCACCATCAAATACAACAACGGGTATTCAGCATTGGTGTGGGTTAATTGTGAGAAAATGGTCGTTGGTTCGGTGTTTTTGAACGATATCAAAAAGTTGTTGTCTCAATACAGAGCGAGCGAATGAGTATGAAAATGACCGCGTGTCCATTATATTTATAACCATCAATTATATATAAAATACGTGCAAGACTATATTGTCGTCGTTTGTTTTTTTTTTTAAGAACATGTTTACGTATTGTATTGTATCTATTACATTTGTTTATTAATTTTTTTCTTTATTTTATATTTTTCCAGATTTTGATGCTTTTAATTATTATAAATATAATTATTACGAATTTATTTATATATATTATACATATAATTATCGATTATAGTTAAATATTTTTTCCACATATATGTTAACACGGTTCTGAAATTATATATTATTATTAAGTGTACATCTATAAAAATAAAATAATATGAATACCCAGCAAACTATACTAATTTTTCAAAATATACCTTTACTTTATAGTATACGATATGATTTTAATTATTTAATAAACTATTATAATCACGCGTGTGTGTATATATATATATATATATATATATATATACGTGGAAAACATTGTGTTAATATAATTGTATGGTAAGGATTTTCGTACTTAGTCACCCAATTGGTTTTTCATACCTATTTTATTATTACTTTTTTCCTTCTATTTCCCAGCCTCAATACAACATGCGCACAAACAAACTAATAATATTATTATTTAAGTCATATTTATTATATAAGCATAGGAGTTGTAGAAAGCGAAGATATCCTTAAAATGGTTTATTTTAGTTTAATAAAACGATTTTCGCCAATTTGGATTCATGTTTACAACGTATAAGGCCTGAATCCTTATTGGAGTAGAATCGCCAGTTTTTAAAAACTAAATGAATTCTAATTCGTATTTATAGTTTCTTTTTCAAATCAAATAAACAGTATTAGGAAAAAATGACAGAATAAGCTCTCTTATTAAGGTATTTATATTTTTGATCATTTGTTTATCTTATCTATGTTTTTTTAGGCAAAAGAAACGATAATATTATCAGAATTTGCAGGCTTTCTACACTTACTGTGTAGAAATTACACTTACGAATTTAATTTCTTTTTTATTTAATATACCTACGTGTTTGTTGACACTTGAAAATGATGACAATAGAACGTGCATAATTGTTATCGTACGTTTTTGGAGTAATAATCAAATTTTCGTCATTTTTTCTTTGTTAAATTTGGTAAAAACGTTATTTTTCGTATGTTTTTTTTAGCTAGTCGTTTTATTTAAAACTAACAAGGAGAATTCGTATAACATTTCTTTTTTGCCTTTTTGGGTATACAATGATTCCTGTTGGTATTATGTTTGTTGGTTTTAACGAATAATAAATATATAATACGCGAACGGTTTTGTCGTCTTCCGGTATAGTAAAACAAGAACTTAAACAACGGCGAACGGGATACATACATATATATATATATATGAATGTATATATGTATATAATGTTTATTGCAAACAAGCACGGTCGTTATTTTCGCAAGATCAAACTGTATATATTTATCGCGGAGGTGGCGGCAACGGTAGTGGTGGTATAGTGGCGTTAACCTATTCGGGGTTTCCCGAAGATCGGTCAGTTAGTCTTTCAGTCGTGGTGAAGTGTTTACGTTTACATCGAAGTGTTTGAACTTCGCGCGAGTACACGTCGTATATTCAAAAAGTTTCATCAGCTGCTTCCGCGTCGTCCCGCGCTAACTTCTGAATCTCGTAACTATATTTATTATTATTACTATCGTAACGTAATAATATCGTTTTATAAGACTCGAGTCGACGGGTTTAGCATAACTATTTAGACGTATATATAAATAAATATATATATATTTATAGATATATATTTATATTTATATAAATCACCCCGGCTGGAAAGTCGACCGAGTTTTTGATAGCTTTATATAAATTTCAGTTTATTTGTTTTCAAAATAACAAAAATATTTTTAATCGTTAATAATAATAATAATAATATCATCGATAAAAAAAATCGAGGTCTCGTGACGTTATTAAATTTTAATAAACAACCACGCTAATGTTACTAAATACTGTAAAGTGTAAACAATATTATACCTTATAGTATTTGATGTTACCGTGATGTATCGTCGTTAATTTAACCCGTTGAAATTAATTTGTCTACTTCTTCTTCGCCTAATTTTACTAGCTATTTGGAGTCAGCCATCTTGGTCCTCAACCTCCACTTGACCCGGTCACCCACATCATTTACACACACACACACCAGCAGTCCTCATATCACACTCCATTACGTTCAATCACTTCTTCTTTGGTCTAAATTAATTTGTTTAAAGTTCGATTAAAATCGATAGTAAATTTGAAAAAAATAACCGCAGTTAAGTTAAAAGTTCGTTAAACCAAAAACATTATGTTATTAATACCCAACTTTAAGAATTACTGCATAACACGAATGGCATCGTATCCTATAATAAACGATATTATAATATAATATTAGCGCCGTTAAACGACGTTTAATTCCCCCCTTTATCAATAAAGAAAAAAATTCGTACTCCCGTTTATTTTATCTAATTATCGTTAACGACTTCGGTATCAATTGGCTATTCCTTCCGATATTCAAAATTAAAATTTGTTTTGTCCCGTGAGCTTTTCATAAATTTTCTCACGTGTCGCGTTGAAGAAAACCAACATTCTCGTGTGGAAGAATTTACGGGTTATTGTCGCGGCAACACGTACGGTTTAGGATAAATGCGCGTTACGCGACATTTTTGTACGTCGTCAAAGTTCATATAAAAATATTTTAAAGATTTTCGATATAAAATAAAAATATTATTTACTAAAATTTTATTTAGTTATTTTAGTTCCATTTTCTTCACTATCAATACATACGATACTAAATAACCGCCCAGCGACGACTTTTAACGAATTCGCGTTATTTGCCGCGGAATGAGTCAACTTAATTCGCCAATTTCAAATACTAAGTTCTACGAGTATTTTATTCGAACAGCTCTGATTTACGACTCTAAATAACTTTAAACGATTAAACTAAATTTAAAAGCTCGATGTGAAATTAAGCTCCAACACTCCCACCTAGTTGCGCCTATGCAATTGTCCGATATATTCGTGAAGTGGTTATAATTTTACAAATTTTAGTGTAATTTTTAAAAAAGCATCTCCCCTTTCCATCGATGGCAATTAAATTCGATAACTTTTAATATACGAACGATATCGCCTTGACCAACTAATACATTAGTAGAAGACAGAAGTTAATTAATTAAACGTTAATATCGAAGTACGCGTACGTTTACGAATTCGTTCATTTTTGGTAATATTATAATTAGGTCGTTGCGTAGGTGTAGCGAAGAATGTTGTAACGTTTCTATATATATTATTATCATTCATCGTTCGGTTTTCTCGGTAATTTTCTTAAGTGTACGACGGGCAACAACAAAACTACTACCGACAAATCGCAAAATTATCGACAAGACCCGATATTCGCGAAATCGAATTTCGATTTCCACCTAACCGTTTTATTTCGAAAATAATGAGGCGAAACTCGACTGGCCAAAACAATTAATAACGATATCTACTATACAGTAATTCTAACGATATTCGTTATTAAAGTTGGAATCCGCGTGTTGTGACGGTTTCGGTCTTGAAAAGTGTATGTAAAATATCGGATTTTCGAACGTTCGGCCGATAATAAAACCGATACGCGGTATTCTACTTGGATCGTTAAAAACCGAAAAAAATCGTCGTACGCGATTTGATCGGAACACCTTTACGCGAAACGTTTTCGGCCTATCTCGTATAAAAATTGAATTATGGACTACGGAGGGCACGAGAAATAATGCGCCTGACCCCTAACCGGTCTCCGTGTCCGTTCGCGACGTGGACACACGTCACGAAAACAGCGATTTCACCGAGTGGACGCGACACAGAATTCGTGTTAATGAAATCGCTAACACGCGTATTATATACTTAATTTCTCACGAATGTGTGTAACGAAAAATATATATATATGCGAGAATAACTGTACGCGCATGTAATATACATATATATATACGGATGTTAATGATAATTAATGATTAGACGCGTTTTTACACCGTGTGTACGACCTCTCGCTACGACCGCGGCGTTTTATTCTTCGGTCGTACTGTAGTAGGTTACGGACTTTACGAGTTGTTCTTCGTAACGTTTTTTAATTGCGCAACCCGCGCACCGCGTCCGCGAACGAAATAATAATAATAATAACGCGTAACCGGCTACGACGACCGGGCGGTTCGAAGACCTGTAATTTACGAAGTATAACGTAAAATTTAAGGTATGCGCGGGTTCACAATTATCGTGCGCGGGTATAATACAATGCGGACGAGCGTTGTGTAATAGTTCGCGAAAATCGTTCGAAAATTGTTATCGGGGAACGCGCGGAAGCGTAAACGACGGACGACGAATAACGTGGCAGACGACGTTCGATTTCCAAAATAAATCGTACGCGGTAACACACGCCTCGTTTAAAGTATAAATCGGATTTAAAAAACGTTCGACGAGTATTTCGAGTTTATTTTTTCAAAATACTCGCACGTTGCGAAACGCTTTTGTTTTTACGAAATTAAAACGAAAAATATTATTCGCGAATCGTAGTTTAAGTCTGATTTCGGTGTAACTCATTCGAAGACAATAAAGTAACAATACAGTTTAGCTATATCGTATAATCTAGTTGTGGCTTAATATCACGCTATATCATTTTAGGATGTACAGATTTACTCTTACATAAACGTATCAGATATAAAAATTACTTTCGAATAACGCTCGGAACAATTTCGTATTTCAAATACTCGAAACGCGCGTATTTACGTATTTTACAAATTTCCGTGCTTATACGATAGTACATTTGAAATACGTTTCGTGTTTGAATTATATAATTTTTTCGGAATTAAAGTATAGTGAAATTACACAAGAAACGTCCAAATCAGATTTCGAATATTTTTTCTACGTACGTTTAAATTATACGCAATATTTGGCGGATATTTATAAAGCGGGACGTAAATGGCGTACAATTATATAGACTTATAGATGCTAGATGAAAATTCGTCCTCTTCCGCGCAAATGAACGCCGAATTTTTAATTCGGAAAAAAAGATCCGACACACATTTTTTCTAGGTTACTCCGCGGAAATCGGTTTTCGATATTTGACATTTTTGAACATATGTTCCGGCATACCGATGTAACGCCCCCGAGTTCAATTTTGGTCGATACGCCGACTAGAGCCATTATTCAAAAATCTAAAATCGCGATAGAACGAACAAAATTAGCGCTTATATATTTTGTTTATATTTAGATCATTCCGTAATCTCTCTCCCGTCCACCTATACTCTCACGTATACTTCCGTCGGTATACTGTATTATAACGATAACGTTATTACGCAATTTCGTACGGCAGGTATTTCGTTATACGTTCTTCGTACGTTCGCACGGGCAGATCACCCGCGAATAAAACGATCGAGAGATCGCGATCGGCGGATTCGAATGGAGCGATTATTCGTTTTACCGCGGGCGGTCCGGCATTGTATCCCGAGTACGGATCGGGCCGCGGGAGAAATCGCGGGTAGTAATAATTTACGGCCGTCACATTAATTCGTTTGTTCGTCTTTCGTTGTTATTATTTCAATAATAATAAAGCACGATAATGTACGGCGGGAAATTCGTTAAACGGGTTACGCGTCCATAATGGCCAGCGCGTACACACGTAATATACGAAGAACTCGTTGGTGTGATGATTATAGGTACGAGCGTATTGGATCTGTGGTACTTGAGTACCACGGTCGAAGCGTTAAAAAGTCGGAATTGCGTCGAAATCGATCGAGATAAATATTTTCGATAAACGCTTAATAACGTTTCACTTACGAACGCGTTTGTTTAAAAATATATAGCCCAAATTCGCGCCGATACGGGTCGTAAGTACGACAACGTTTAGGCGCGGAACACGCGACAAATGTTGAACGCTTTTTTGGATTTTGTTCGACCGTAGTATAAAAAAACTATCCGCTGCGTCGAATTTTCCTAATAAGCGCGGCAACTTATAGTTTAAAACGTATTTCGAATGCGTTTCGAAACAAACGGAATCGTAGAAAGAACGTCGAGTAACATTTCAACCACGCTCAGTTTCGACAAGTTACGAAGTTAAACAAATTTTCAAGATCAATCTTTCGGCCTAAGTTGAACGTGGAAATTGCCGTGATATCGCGCGTATATGTTGCACGTATAGGAAATCGCGGTCGCTATACGTCCAAATTGAGACGACATACGCGCGCACGGATAACAGATTTTCGTTCCCTTTAAACGGCGTTGTACCGACGTCGATTTTTAAGAAATTATTCGATTTCCCTCCCGTCTTTACTTTTCGCGAGTAAACACGCGGTTTTACGTTATACGTACACACACACACACACACACATAATTTATTCACCGAAGGGAAAATTCGACGTTTTATTTTTTACTCGCTAATTAAAAACGAAAAAATAACGAGGAAAAAGTAATACAAAGCAATTTTCCACGAAACAAAACCGCGCGATTTTCCAGTCCGTAATGTGTACATAATAAGTGTGCAAATATATATATATATATACATACACAGGGCGCGGACGATGTGAGAGTTCACCAAACCGTGATTCCTACGCCGATAATATACAAATAAGAAACGACTAGGCGGAAAAACACTGCCGGGTTCGATCGCCCGGCCGAGTCGCGCACCATGACGCCTCCTTCCCTACCCGGTAGACGCGCGTCGTACGACGACTAATATTGTTGTCGGTATAATTTTTATTCGTTCGCGCCCGACGACCCATTTGAATCGGATTACGACGCGAATTTTCGGTTCACCGTCTAACGGCGATAACGGTAGACATTTTGGAACGCGTGCCGTTTTTCGTCGACTAACTCGTAAACGTCGAAACGAAACCATCACCGTCCCCTGCCCTTTCCCCTTTCTGCCTTCTCTTATATCCGTGTCTAACGAAATGAACGATTCGTACGTACTATTGAACGACGACTAATGGTGACCGATTTATAGCTTTTTTATTTTCGTAAAAATAATTTTACGTCCGAATCCCGAGTGGGAGAGGGGAGGAATGCTCGTGTAACCAGAAAGCAAATTGGACTTTCGACAACAACCGAATGATCGTTATTTTCTTTCGTCAAATCCCTCGTCTAATTCGAACTATAATTGAAAAACCGAAATTACGGTACGAGTAAAACGGTATTTTTTTTGTAACCCGATTTTTCCAACGAACAATTTCATTTACCAACGAACTTTTTTCCCGTTAGGGCTTTTCGAAGTTGTGCTCCAGTCGATAACGATGATTTATGGATAATGAACTGGACCCGTTACATCTAGGGATACCTAGATATCGTCCATCTCCGGTTATTTATAACGCTCGTGTTCTATATCTATCGTGTTTACACATACGTATAATAATTACATATACAGGTGTGTTCACAAAAGAATACTACAACTTCGAAAATGTATTGAACAAAATAAGTTAGGGCCAATTTTGACCCACCATATAATAGAACATATAATAAAGTTTTTATTTCGTCGCGTTATAAGTGTTCAATATGTTTCCTTTCAAAAGCCCGAATAACATCTACACGGTAATCAAATTCATTCTGCACGTTTTGCTACATGTCTGATGTCATGGTTTGAATGGCTATTATGATTCGCGTTTTTAGTTCTTCGACGTTAACTCGCAAGGGTGGTACATAAAAACTGCGCCCTTTACGTATTCTCGTAAAAAAAAATCACGGGGAGTATATCGGGTTTTCGTGAAGGCCAATGACGCAAAGTCATGTGTTTCTGGCTCCTTGGCAGCCGATTCACCGTTGTGGATACTCTTTGTTTAAGTACCGATGGATACGGATAGGTTCCAATGGAGTAGGGCACCGTCTTGCTGGAAAATGAAGTTCCCACCTTGTTGTTCAAGCTAAGGCATTGACCAATTTTGAAGCATGTCTAGGTGGGTGGAACCAGTGACCGTAGCTTCTTGAAAAAAGAAAGGGCCGAAAACAGCCTCCTTTAAATCAGCCCAAAGAACACTAACCTTGGTCATCTCGCTCGTGTTCAACGATTTCACGGGGATTCTCAGTACCCCACATACGCGTACGTTATGACGATTAACTTTCCCGTTAATATAAAATGTCGTTTCGTCACTGAACGTAATCCTAGACAGGAATGGAACCATCAGCTTTTGTTTGGACAAGAATGAAATCATGGAATTCCGTTCTTTGATCCTTTATATTAATTGGTTTTAAGACTCTTGTAGGAGCTATAACTTGTAAGGTTTCAGAATTAAGCGATAACTAACAAAAGCTTCGTCTTCACAATGGTATACGATAGCACGCTCTACGTTGTTTAGTTTTGAAGTAACGGATTTTCAAAGTTATGGTATTCTTTTATGAACACACCGTGTGTATGTCTAAATACGCAGGTTGGAAGATTCGATCGTTACGGGGCGCGGATTTCACGATGAAACGGCTTTTGACTTGGGCTTTGTTGTTGGGCGTCGGGTGGTTAGCCACGGCGGACGTGGTGGTGCAGACGCGAGCGACATCGGCCGCAGCCGCGGCAGCGGTGGCTGCCGCGTTGCAGACGTCGTCGTCTTCTGCCGACGAAAATGACGAGAGGACAGCCGCGACCGACGGCGATCACCGCGAGGTGGTAGTCAACGACACGTCGCCGTGCGACCGGTATTTACGGTCGGCAGGGGTGGAGGTGCGGAACCCGCGGAACCATAAATTCATTACGTCCAACGGCTGGACGGAACGGTTGCAACGGCCGCAGCCTGAGATCAACGTGTACTCGCACGTCGAAGAGTTCCCGCCGTCGTCGCCGCCGCCACCGCTACCGCCGAAACCGATGGTCACTGAAACGGGCGCGTTTCACCAGCAACGTCAACGCGACAGTTTCTACCAGCAGCACCGGCAACCGTCGCCCGTCGTTCGGACGGCCAAACGGATCATCTACTACGCGACGCTGCCAGACGTGATCCGTCAACCACCACCGCCGCCATCCGGTTACGCGATAGATCCTTACACGGCCATAGGGCCCGGCGGCGGACCTTACTCGATCGATTTCCGGCAGTATTACGACTCGAACAGGTAATTCACCCCCCCTCCATTATAAACGTAAAGTTTCGACGGAAAAGAATTATATATAATTAAAAAATAAATCACGCTCGGTAAAGTATCGTCGAATTTATTTTAAATTTTCCTAAATCTCACTCTATGGGGAAAGACCCGTTACGATTTTCATTTTTACCATACATGCTCGATATTAAAACCCCTATAGTACTTGAAGTCTCGGTCTCAGTCGTTATCGCGTTTTCTACTCCTGTGTAACTCTCAACACTTCCATCACGAGCACCGTGGGCCTCTCCGGATATAGAACATAAATCGTGTATATATAACTGTAACTAAGTTTTACTTATCAATTTTGTTGTAAACTAAAATATAGGAACGCGCCGTCAGACTTACAGCGCAACCGTCTGATACAGTCGTTCGAGAACGCGTACAACCACGACAGCGGCGGGGGTAACGGTGGCAGGGACAGTAGCGTGACGTCGATCACGTCGTCCAAGTTATCCTCGGCAGCGTTGTATGACAGCAGGTACAACGAACCGGCCGAGTTCCGCGGTGACCAATTCTACCGGCCGCCGACCGAGTTCGCGTCAAAGTTTACGTCGTGGACCGACCCGTCGTACTACAAGGGTTGGACGCCGTCGTATAGTAACATCGATGGCAACCTACACAACAGGATCGTCGGGCCGTCATCGTTCTCGTCGTGGGACAGGGAACCCAACAACAACAGGTTGGGCGGCGGATCATGGGAGAACAGGGGTTCGTCATGGGACAAGGAACTGGTGGAGGTACCGTTGAAACGGCCCAGCGGCGGCGGCGGCGAATTCGACAACGACGATAAGTACCGGCCGGAAGTAGCGGTTGTGCAATCGGGCGTGATCGACGTAAGAGGCGACCGGCTACCAAACGGTTCGCCGCCGCCGCCTAGGTTCACGATTGTCGACTACGACCCGAAACCGTATCACCATCAGCGGCCTTTGTCCATGTGGCACGACGAAGACGACCGTGGCCACGTGCAGCAGCGTTACGAACCGCCGCAAAAGCCCGTTCGGTACGAGGCGTACACACCGGTAGAGCCGCCCGTCCGTTACGAACAACAGTATCGACAGCCGCCGCCGCCGCCGTCGTCCACGCGATATGGACAACAGTACAACTACAAACACAGTCCGTAAGTCCCGTGAACGAATAACTAATAGTTAAGGCCAGTTAAATCCGTTTTTATAACTACCACGCGGGGTTTTTTCGGGCACTTTTCAAGTAAATCGACGCTATCATACGGCGGAAAATTCGTTCGTGATAATAAAAATAAAACAAGTTCGCCGGATGAATGGAAAAAAGTAGGTCGCGCGACAATACCGTCGTAGCGTGAAGTGACGCGTTGCAAAACGGAACGATCGTAAAATATGACGAGTGATTTCAGAACTAATAGCACATGTCCTCCCGTTACACGGATTATTTATTTATAGAGAAGACGCCGTGCTCCAATGAAAAACAATTCTTATTCGAGTCACTGGCGAGAAAAAACTGACGAAGTAAGGTTACCCGAACGGTGATTTTACGGTGACGAAATATATCGTTAATTCGAAAGCGATCGTTTATATTGGAAAAACGATTATTAGCGACGCAAAATCGTAATTCGTCGCAATTAATCGATCTGATGATGGTCCTATGGCGTTATAATTTCTAGGCCAATCGATGTTTACGAATTTGTTTCAGGAAAATCGCCGTTTTACGCGAAAAAATCTTTCTCGTTGTTACCCTAAACATTTTTTTAAAAAATAAAAACCGCGTAACAGAAAACAGTTACTACTAACGATTTTTAAATATATTTAAGCAGCGTCGGAATATTATACAATAAACTTTGTATATTAAACGTTCGGGTCTAAATATTTCAAATTTTATTAAATTACGAATATAAAAAAACCGCGAAAAATTATTGGTATTTTTAAAAAAATATTTTTAGATTTTATTACTAAAATTGTTCGAAATACTTCAATTTTGTTTACGTATAATAGTTTTATATTATATACATAATAAGTAGCACAGCTTTACCGATCTTTCGCCATTTGTTAGTATTTTTTCTTTCGTTTACGAATGCCCGATCGGGTTCCGAATTAAATATAACAACTATTCCGTGCGTTTTTTCCGCGCGGTGTTTAATCGTAGGGTTGGTTTTTTTCCTCAGTTATTACGAGAACATAAAAAATAACATCAACACTCACCAGTTCACGACAAGTTGGACAGAAGTGTCGACTCAGGACAACATTTCGCCCACGCACACCGTGAGCTTGGACATTTCTTCCACGGGAAATTCAACCAGCTTGCAAAATAAGACAGCTGCCGTCGCTACTTTGAACACGAACGCTACGAAAACTGCCCCGAATTGATGGAAAATTATTTTTCGTACTATTTCTAATAATAATAATAATATACTACTTAAAGATGTGTGTGTGTGTGTGTGTGTGTGTAAAATTTAATTTTATATTATTAAATTTATATTGCGACGCGCGAGTATTAAAAAACGAAAATATAACTTACATCGAACAATATACGTGTGTTAAATCAAAATATTTTTCATAGGTATATATTTTGTTAATTTCGTATCGCGTATAACGCAGTAACGTAATAAATATTAACATTACGCGCCCGTGTGTGCTAAAATGATATATATCTCTTATACTAAGAGAATATTTAAAGCTAAAGTGGTAAAGCTAAAATAACCAATCAAAAATGGCTATTTGAAAAATTAAATTGAAATATTCTTACAGATAACAAACGAAAAAACAGAAATTCAAAGATATTTTATTGCCGTGTAAAAATATTCAGTGTTAAGCGAGATATACATACACACTATGTTATAAATATATATACGAATATAAGTATATAATTTTTGTATATAAATTATTTTTTACTGTATAGATAAATATTAATTATAACGTGTATTATATATATAATTTTAACATTTATATATATCTACTTAACGTGTAATAATTGACAATTTTTTAAAATGCATAGTTCAATCATTAATACAAATACGAAAACTTGAAATGATTGTAAATTATCGAAATAGTAGTATAGTTATTCTATATATTTTTTTTACTATTATTATTCAACTTTAACCAGTAGCGGATTTACTTATTTGCACTCTAAAAGTGGTACAAATTTGAAAATACCCGTTAAATGTATATTTTAGTGGAGCATATTAATTTAAAAAAATATTCTAATTCAACGAAGTCATCGATAAATTTAGTAGTACCTTTCACTTTGAAACCGCTGTATTTAATAGGGTAGACGATTGTTTTATTTTTTTAGGTTAAACGCACTATGCATTTTACAAAGGCGGAAAATATTGTTAAATCCTCCACTGATTTCAATTTAATCTAAAGAGTTTTGTACACCGGCATATCACGGCAAATATATATATATATATAATTTTAATACTGCTGTGAATTAATTCAAGAACGTTTATGGTTTTACCGTTTTATATCGCGACGAGACAATGACCGTGAAATTATCGCGTAATATGAAAATATATTTATTCGTAATTTTAAATAGTTTCGGCTCACGGGACTTAAAAATTAGTATAGGTATACGTTAATTCATGTATATATCCGGTTCGGTGTATCCATTGTTCTTTGCGTTTGACTCAAAAACTATGTATACATATATTCTCGTATTCCAAAATTCATAATTATCATAGTTGTTGTTCTTCACCGTTATAAATATTACAACTAAAACAAACGGTTCGTCTTGCCTTAATTTTCCGTTTTTGTACTAAAATGTTTTTCAGTTGAACAGGTTATATTATTTAATATTAATATTATATAATAATTATTATTATATTGTGGGACATTTTTATGTTAACAAGGCGGCTACAATTTGACACTAATAATGAAATGAGCGTCGTGAAAAAACCATTTGTTAAAATTGAATTTGATTTAAACAATCGTTATTGGTTATATTTACTTTTGCTAATGTATCGAAAATCAAAATTTTGGTCACGTTCTAATGCGATTGAATTCATTCGATTTGAATACATTTTTTTTGATGAAGTAGGAAGTAAATAATGTGAACAAATTGGATTTTTCAAAAATTAAAGCATCTAAAAATTGGAATTTTTTTTAACAACTGTCGGATACATTGCATTAAAAAAAAATTTTTTTACTGCAGAAATACCTCTTTTGAAAATAAAAAGTATTGCCCGATGATTTTCCTTGATGTGGCTCAAGCCTTAGACAGAGTATGGCATACCGGGCTGCTTTATAAAATCAAATTATTACTTCCTTTATTTACTAATTCGTTCATACCTCGAAAACCGTATAAAGTTCATTATGGCAATTCCTTTTCCTCCCTTTTTCGTATCCAAGCAGGTGTTTCTCAAGGAAATAATCTTTCTCCTGATTTCTTTAACATTTTTACTTCAGATATCCCTCAAACTCAAAATACCTTCCTAGCGACCTACGACGATAATACGTGTATTTTATTCTCCAATAGTAACTCCACAGTTGCATTCGAGACTCTCTAACACCACTTTGATGAAATAGTAAATTGGTCCTCAAACTGGAAAGTCAAAATCAATGCAGACAAATCCGTACAGGTTTCTTTTATTTTCAATAAAAAATATACCCCTACTCTTACCTTTCAAGGAGGTCCTAATCTTTCCTCGATTCAAGTAAAATATCTGGGTATTATTTAAGACAAGAGACTAAACTGGGGTTCAAACAACAGTGAGTGACAAGGGTGGTTAGCTTCGTGTAGTTGTGATAGAAAACGAATTGGAATTTGTTTGTTGGTGACATTATATATAAATTGTAAATAAAATTAATTTAAAAAAAAATTCAAATTGCTTAATAAAATAAAAACGCCTTTGTGCTACATATTATCTATTTACATTTTCAACAGGCTAATTTTAATAATTCTAAGCTATTAATAAGGAAAATTAACTAGTTAACTTGTAGACTTAGCTAAATTAATTAAATCTAATTTAAAGTCAAATTTTTTTCTTTTCAATATTTAAAGTGTTAAAATATTAATTGTATTAAATAAATATCGATTGATTAGTTCCGTATTATTTCCTTTAAAAACGTAATTTTAAAAATATTTAATAGAAATACAACACTCATTTTTTGTTTAAAAATTTAGCCATGTTTTAAAGATTTAACTTTCAAAATAACTTTGATTAATTCAAAATTAACATTAAATTGAGTTAAAATTTAATTTCTAATTTGATCAACTTGATAATCATTAATCACTATGATTATATAGTTTAAATATTATACAAATCAAACAATTTATTAACTATTAATATTGTGTCTGTAAATATAGATCTAAGCTATAAGAATCAATTCAATAGGTATAGTATAAATATTTATCTTGTTTCCTTTAATATTTTTTATATAATGTTTAAGGATTTTAATTGAAAAATCTAAAAAATTCCTCGTTTCTATATAGTTCTAAATAGTTATATAAACTTACATTCATATTAATATTAAAAGAATTTGATTATTAAATGATAAATTTTAAGCATAACATAACATTGTACAAATCATTTTTATAAAATGTTTTATGTCCCTGTTCACTTATTATAATTTTCTATTGAAAATAATTTTATAATTTTTTGGGCAATAAATAATAATTTCTTTATAATTGTATTAAAGGTTCTAAATAAAAATAAATATATTTTTGATATTAAAGTTGCAAAAAGGTATTTAAAAAACATAAACAACTTAATTGGTCTCGCACTCTTATTCCTGCGTCATTTGGTATTTTACTACATTTATTATGAAGAATCTTTTTCAATTGTTAACTGTTGCCACTAAATACATACACAATTTCAAAAAAAATTTCATAAATTTCTTATCTTATAATATTCGTCTAAGTAATAACACACAATTATAAATTTTAATTTCAATACATATATATAATAAAATATTATCTAAATATACTTTTATATTGTAGACAAATATATATATAAATAAAAATAAATAAATTAAGTTATACATATACATACATAATATATAATATAATTATAGTTGGGCAAAGTACTAATAAATACTTAAATATAAAATATAAATACTCACTTTTGAATATAATTCAAATTTTGATTTAAAATATATATTTGAAAAGTATTTAATAGGTTTAAAATATTAAATTAATTTAATGCAAAGCTAAAATAATTTTGATCAACAGACGTTTTTAATTTAAAAATAGGCGTGTACACTGGCAACCTGTACAAAACGGTCTCTGCCACTCACTCTACCTTCTACAGAATAGATAAGCTAACTAATAGCCAGTAAACTGACCAATGTCCGTTACCTTAAATGATCACATGACTATGAATGCAATTTCACTTTTAAGAAAATAACCCTTTAAGGGCTCTAACAATGGTATATCAATGGTCACTGATGAAACCAGCTACAAATTAATCATATTTCAAATAAATGTTGAGGGACTAACAGAAGTCAAATTTGAATATCTACAATGAACACCTTGATATGAGAAGGAATAGCCATAGGTACTACTTAAAGTAGAAGGCAAAAATGTATATAAGGACACACAGCCTTTTTTTTTTACGGCATCGGCAATACCCTCACCGGCCCGGAAAGCCTGAAGGCAGTACTTCGGACCAGGACACACAGCCTAAGATTAAGCCACAAGCAAAGTTGCAATACTAATTGAAAATTCTAGAGATATATTATCAAAAGAGTAGAATAGATTAGTTAAGTAAAAGCATAGGAATGGGATCCTAACTATTTCTAAATCCCATTCCATTTTCGAAGAGATTCAGTGCTCAAGATAAAACACGATAAATTACTGGTCTATTTAGACATAATAATAGATTGCACCTTTATATACAAACACCACCTGGAGAAAGTTGCCTCTAAATTAAAAACTAAAAGTGCTTTAATGTCAAAACTGGTTGGGATTATTTGAAGTACCAATACCCAGGTCATTCTCCGTACCTTGATCATGACCTTACGCTTCTCAATAGTGGAATACTAATCTCCATTATTTTAATGGAATATGAATTTGTTTTTGTTAAACATTATTATCTATGAACATTGTGAATTTAAAGAAAAAGATTCTATGCACATTATTATATACTTAGTCTTCATAGTTGATACATTTCTACATATTACTTTATATATCTTATGAAAAATTTGTCTAAAATTCTGGTTAGCCCTCTCTCTCATAAATTATTTAAATACATTCCATAAGTGAAGAGGAAAGAAGAAATACTCAATTAAATTGTTTTTCATTTTAACTTTGATCTAAAATTTCTAAATTGCGCATCCATAAATACTATTAACAAATATTAAAACTTTATGAAAAATAAAATATTTAATATTAAAATACTGCTCAACAGTTTATTTATATAAAAATAATAAAAACTATTAATAATAAATAAATCTAATTTTAATAGACCTGTGATTCAACTGGCTCCTGTAATTTACCACATTTCTTCTTCAGTTGCAACTATTTCTGAAGTTATTTCAACATTCTAAAACAATGAAAAACCAAATAAATATAACTTGTTTAAACTTATAGTTAATTATAGATATTGTAATATACTAAACAAGTAATTATTAACTAATATTAAAGTTTACCTCTCTTATATCGTTGAAATCATCAATAGCAGGAGCTTGTATACATTTTGTGACATCATATAGCCAAGGTGGTACCTCTTGTTCTGCCTATAACATATATTCATAATTATTGAAATCTATCATCTAAAATGATGGTATATATTAAAATTTCATGAAAATTAGTAATAAAATTTTTGAGTATTTCAATGTTGTTTTTTAAATATAATGTTTAAACTGGATTACAATTGTAATCTTAAATAGGTAACCTACCTGTTTAAGAATCCTAGTTAATTCAGATGCCAGTGGTCCATCTACCTCTGGGTCAAAAAAGGATATTGCTTTTCCAGCATTTCCCAATCTGCCAGTACGTCCAATCCGGTGAACATACTCATCAATTGTTTTCGGTAGATCAACATTTATTACATTATTTACACCTTTGATGTCTATAAATATAACTTGATTAGTGAGTCTCCAAAAGAATTAATAAATTTTATTCTATAAATTTAAAATTATAATAAATGTTTAACATATACCTAAACCACGAGCTGCAACAGCAGTTGCTACTAGGATTTTCATTTTGTTAGTTTTAAAATCTTTTAATGCGTGTTCTCGTTCAGGTTGTTCACGGCTACCATGAATACTTGTAGTTGGAAAATCCATTTCACTTAAATACGCAGCAATATAATCCGCATACCTTTTTCGTTCAACAAATACTATAGTACCTTGACAATTTTCTAAAACAAAATAACAAACAATTAAATTAATAACGGACAACTATGCGCAAATATACTTAACATTATACCCATATCTTTAAGAAAATTAAGTAATGCTTCTTTTTTTTTAAATTTTGTTACTTCCACGACTGTTTGAACTACATCTTTACATGCTCCTCCTATTTCACCTACAGCTACAAATATATAATCTGGTTTCAAGTAGGAAGTTGCCATATGTTGTATTTCACTTGCAAATGTAGCAGAAAACATTATTGTTTGTCTTATGTCCTACAAAAATGATACACATTCAAGATTTATAATTTCTTTGTTACAGATCTTTAAAATAATACATAGTTATATAGCAAACATTTATATCCTATAAATATTAACTCAGGTTTGATATTTGGTTATTTAAATGACAACAGAAAAAAAATGTTAATAATTAAAATTTATCAAATTTAAAAAGAAATAAAAATAATACAATTTTAAACGATGTAAATTCAGTTTATTTGATATTCCTTCATTTTGAAAATATAATTTTTTCATTATATTACTAATTACTATATTTATATATTATACTATTAACATACAGAGTATAAATACATACAAATCAATTAATACAAACATATATTATGACATAACAAAAGATGTAAATGTAGATAAATTAATTTTTATTTTATCGTATAACTTTTATCTAATACATTAATAGTTTTACTTCTTGAAAATTAAATAATAACAACTTACATTTGAAGTCATAGTAGAATGTTTCAAGACACGTTCTATTTCCGGTTTAAAGTTCATATTTAACATGGTATCTGCTTCATCTAAAACGAAGTATTTAACTGATGAGAGTGTAACAATACCTTTTCCAACAAAATCATTTAGACGTCCAGGAGTAGCAGTTAATATGTGAACACCTTCCTGTAAAAAGAAGTACATTAGGTTCGAAAATTTTATTATTTCTTAATTATTAAAATAATGTACCCGAAGAAGTTTAGATTTTTGGTAGGAAGTAGATGTACCACCATACAATAAACCATTTCTGATATTGGTTCCTTTACTAAATTTCCATACACATTCATAAATTTGTACAACTAATTCCCTTGTAGGAGCTATAATCACAACTTGTGGTTCACAATGATTTGCATCGAAAACTAATTGTGATGGTTGATTCAATAAACCATGTAAAATAGGTAAAACATATGCAGCCTGAAAAAAATATACTTTTTAAATTTATAATTTGAGCAATTTGTACAAAATATACTTACAGTTTTTCCAGAACCAGTTTGTGCGCTTGACATCAAATCTCTACCAGCAATAATAATAGGTATAGCATAGTTTTGTACGGGTGTTGGTACAGAGAAATTACAATTCGATAAGTTGTCTAACAAAATATGGTGTAGACCAGAAGTATGAAATGATGTTAACCGTTTTGGAGGGTCAGTTCCACTAACTTTCACTTCAATTGTTTCATACTTATCGAAATTAAGACCTGCTTCTATTCCTGCAATAAATTCTTCATTTTCAATATCAGGTGGGATATACTTCTTTACTTTTAAACTAGTCAATTTATTGTTTTCTTTCTTTTTATGTCCATCTTCTTTGTTCTCATACCAACCATCATTCGAATTTTCTTTAAATCTTCCTCCTCTGCCGCGATGATGATGACCTCGTCCACGACCATGGTGGTCCATAGTATTGTTACCATGATTGTTATAATTATAGTCGCTTTGAAACGATTCATTTTCATCGTCAATTCGTTTTACAAAACCTCGACCACGACCACGACCTCGTACATGTCCACTATTACTTTGAATATTGTTCAAGTCGGATATTTCAAAAGAACTATTGCTATCATTATATTTATTAATTCCTCCTTGTCCTTTTTGATGTCGCGGATGGTTATTTTTGTTACTACTATGGTTTTTCTGATTAAATTGATTGAACCAACTGATTTCTGCATTCCTGTCATTTGTAAAATTGGCGTAATCGCTTTTTTGATTTTCAGTATAGACATTTCCAGTCGCATTATTATTATCGTTCATTGTAGTATCCTGAAATGATTTGACCAAATTATTATCATTATTTGACGTTTCATTCGGATCACTTTTCCATTCATCAACAGTTGTGGGCTGATTTGTTTCGTTTGATTGCGAAAAGCTGGCCACATGGTCATCCATTTCAAGTATAGTATTATCTATGAGCAAGTTTAAAAAGTAATAACCAATTAATATAAATATAAATCGAAATAATTTCGAATAACACGTACAACTGATTAATCAGAAACATTAATCTATAAAAACAACGCGTTCGCGCATATTAAACAACTCGGTATTTTCAAGTATTACGAGACTTGAAGGTTTATTTTAGTCGACGTTTACGACGATTTCTCAGTATGTCATTACGATAAACTTAGCTCGCGAACGTACTTAAATAATAATAATAAGGCGTGTACCTTTTTAACTCGGCAAAGAATTCGAGTATTAAGTTTCAAAAAACACGAACGCCGGACCAGAAACGAGGCGCTACGACGACGATGTTTGTTTTTTTGATTTCGAAAACCCGGGATTCCAAAAGATGATCGAAAACTGGTGACGATTTTAGTATAGTTACATCGTCGACTACAGACGCATATTACGCCGCACGTCTAACGCGCAAAATACTAAAACAAAAAACCGTAAAAAACAAACAATCAAATTCCTTAAAATGGAATTCGCTGATAACCGGCAACTACGCTCGAAGATAACCCCCGCAGATATTAATAGTGTAATATGCACAAATGCAAATTGTTTTCGACTCGATGTATTATTTTTTCGCTTCACGATGACCTACGAACGTTCGCGATAATATTAAACGTCCGCTTTACCGGCGCTTGAATTGGAAACAAATTAGCAGAAAAACGCGAAAGTAGAAATTTATTTGGAGGTACATACATTCTGAACATCCAAAGAAATATCTCGCGGACTCGTAAAGGACGTTTCGTTAAAAATACCGAAAAATGCGCTAATAATTTTTTCGAAAAACGAAATACGCGTCGTTTATGAAAACCTTTTTGTCATCCAAAGATATAAAAAATCGCCACTAAATTATGCAAAAACTACTAAACATCAATGTTGAAAAAACTATTGACAAAAACGTTTGAAAAAGTCGTCGATAAATCGCTCATTAGAAAAGGACGCTAATTTGGTCGGAAATAATACCACGGTTAATTCTGTACGTTTATTTGAACATATCAAATTAACGGTGTCCGTTGTGCGTACGTATCGTACGTTGGTTCCGATGAGAAAATATTCCTATACTTTTTATTTCTAAGTAAGAAAATTGTTGGGAAAAGAGTGATTGATTGTTTGGAAAAGAAATAGAAGCGCGTATCTTCGAATATTGTTTTGCGTTATGCCAGAACTCGAGACCAATTTATTAGGCTCTCCGTACACGGTAAAACTGTTTTGCAACAAGATTCTACCTTGTTTAAAATACGCAATCCCATCGCCGCGACAATCAGCTCGATTCGGATAAATAGTTGTCCGTACATACGCGCGCGTACCCACAATGATAAGAGACACGAACGTCAGTCGCCCGTGCGTAATCATTGATCACGAAAGAATTTAGTTTACCATTATTAATAATTATTGTGCTCCGTCGAACGTACGAAATTGTAAACAAGTCGGTCGTTCGTCGTGGTTTCTTCTTTTTTTTTTCATGGTGACTTTGTAACTTTTACGGTGTCGCGCGTCCTCCGTCGACAGATTTGGAGGAACAAGGAACATGGCTGTGGCCGGAGAACCTTTAAATTTAGCGAAAGGCAAGTATAACGCGAAACGCTGTCTCCTAATTGTTGTTGTTCAGGGCTTCGCGATATCGACGTAATAATCCTTTTTCGTTTCTGTTTTGTCATTTTCACACAGACGTTAAACGAGCCATCGAACTGTTGGAAAAGCTCCAAAAAAGTAATTGACCTCTTTGTTTGGTTCTGTTGTCTTATATTCAGCCTACGTTTTGTATTAATGTAATTTTTTCGTACTTTTGTCTAGCTGGAGAAGTACCAGTGACTAAGTTGGCTGCATTACAAAAAGTATTGCAAAGCGATTTTTTAGCATCCGTTCGAGAGGTGTATGAACATGTATATGAAACTGTCGACATACAGGGATCTCAGGTACCTACCTACTTATCTACAGAAAATGTTTACTTTGATAATTATGGCCGACCGTCAATACGATAAATTTTTTGTTTTTTCAATGTAGGATGTACGCGCATCTGCTACAGCTAAAGCCACTGTCGCTGCATTTGCTGCCAGTGAAGGCCATGCCCATCCAAGAGTGGTTGAATTGCCTAAAACTGAAGAAGGACTCGGGTTTAATGTAATGGGTGGACGAGAACAGAATTCTCCGATTTATATATCACGTATAATACCTAGCGGCGTAGCTGATAGACATGGTGGTTTGAAACGAGGCGATCAACTTCTGTCTGTCAATGGAGTGGTTGGTTGAAATTTTTTTTTATTAAGAATTTCGTAATTTTTATATTGAATAATTTATGGAAATGTCTAATCAGTGTGTAGAAGGAGAAAATCACGAAAAAGCTGTAGAGTTACTGAAACAAGCTCAAGGATCTGTCAAGTTGGTTGTCAGATACACACCAAAAGTTTTAGAAGAAATGGAAATGCGATTTGATAAACAGCGTGCTGCACGAAGGAAGCAACAAAATCAATAATCGTGTATTATTGATACGAACAGTAGTATCTATTTATGAATATTTTTTGACGAACTTGAATGGCATACTTAGAGTTATTAAAATATTCTCATAATTACTGACGTCACTAAGTCTTTCCTTTACATCTATTTTGGCATTTTCCAATTGAAAAAATAATTTTAATGAAATAATTGGATTTAGTTTTTGCAGTAACTGCCTACAACTATACGTAATAGTTTGATTAACTAATAAGTAACAATTCTATAAATAATATAACAGTTGGAAATAAATTTACTTTAATGTTATTATATTAGTCAACTTGGACGTAATTTATAGGTTCAAAAGTGCGATGTTTTGTGAACTTTGATCGTTTTTCTTATTTAAACAAATATTTTGTGCGCATTGTACACAAACTCAATGTGTTTCCATCTTAAAATTGTTATTTTGTTTTAAATCGCATAGATCAAATTGTTTGTAGATTATGTATAATATAATTCACGAATAATACTTTCGAATTATTAATTAAATTCTTCTATAATAAAAAAATGTAACATTAAAATGTTGAAAGTTTCTATCTATTTAATGCGCTATGTGTGTTAATTGTTTTGATTATTAATTATTACGTACGTTGTTTTTTAATAATACTGTCAGTAGACTAAATTTAACAATACGCCTTCCAATGTTTTAAATAACGTTCTATTATTATTTTTATATACATTTTTTGTTAGTAATTAACTTATCATCGTGTTTGTCATATATTTAATACACACTAAAGTAATATAGAATGTCTCAATCATGTCTATAATACACCGTGTAATTTTATTATTATTATTTCAATTGTGTTTCCTAAACATATTCGTTTTTAGCGTTGATTAATCTCTCCATTAAATGATATAATTTATCGTATATTTTCATTAACAGTTAAAGTTTATACGAGAATTTTTTAATGTTGTAATAAATTGCGTATAGTGATAATGTATATCGTATTTATAGTAATTATAAAGACAAATTATTATTTATTAGACAAACTACTATTTTAGTGAATTGTTACAATTTGAGATATTGTATGAATAAATAATTATACAATATTATATAGCGTATAAATATTATATGGTTATCACGTCAAGTTTTTTTTTGAACTAACTTTTATTTCTCACAATATTCGATATTGTTTAATTGGCCAATATATTTTAAAAATATAGAAGATATCAATTTTAATGTCTTATTCAAATAAAATAAGCAATTATTAATTTTTTCAATCGGGTACTACACGAATAACATTTATAACATAATATTTACATTTCTTAATACCTATGGAGTTTGACGCAATATATTTTTGATTTTTTGTTGGTAAAGTTATAACAAACATTTTAGGGCAATTTTAATATAAATGACAACTATTAGAAAGGATGAATAAGTAAGTGTAAACAAAGAGAAATTAAATGATAGTTTGAAAACAATAAACAATATTGTTCATAATTGACTGATGGGTTACTCGAGAGCGAAATATTAATTTTCAAAAATCCAAAATATAGTTTAGAATATTGATGTTACCAATTTTGTAGTAATATTTAATTTTCTGACATTATTTAAAATTAAAATTTGAAATATGTATAGCCTTTTTTAAGTCTGATTGGGTGATTTTTAGATCTACTAAGTCGATGTTTTAAAGTTTGTTAGTAAACATTTCTAAATAGTTAAAAATGTAATTTAAAAAATAAAATAATTAAGTTTGATTGAAACACCAAGCTGTTGAAAAGTGACGTAAAAAATAGTCGAATAACAATATAGCTTATTAAATAAATTCTTGTCGACTAAACATATTTAATTAATTATTTAATAAACATTATAAAGTTCTCGTCTAAAGTGCCAAACCTTGACCCTTGGTTTTAGTGGTTGCCTTTCAGCATTAGAATGATATTCTACACAAGCACCCGAAGGCATTGCAATCTTATATTTAACAAAAACTCGTTTAAAAGCGGAATAACAAAACGTATTTACGTCGTCATTTTCGTAAAATGTTTGTTCATTTCTATCGAGCCGTTTAATGTCTTTGAAAATGTATAAATACGTTCGTAGCCAACTTCGATAAAAAAAAATCGTTAATACTAATGCCGTTACCGAACAACAAGTAAAATTCGGATAGTTAAATTGATCGATTAATATACAAATAAAGTAAACGGTCAAGTTCTGATCGACTATGGTAACTTCTTGAGCGTTCTAACTAGTCGGTGTCCCAGTGATGAGAATAAAATCGTTCGAGGAGCACGATTTTTGTACGTTTTAAAAGGTTTTTGGGAGTGAAGGCGAAAAACGAAAATTTAATTTGACTATCCCCGAGACGAAACTATATCGTCGTATTCGAACGGAAAAAACGACCAGCAATGGGCCGTCAACGAATTCGAAATTCCGAGCCATTATGGAGGGGCGATGAAACGTACGACGTGAACGCGTTATCGATCTTGACAAAACTGCCGCGTGTGTGTGGGGGGGGTTAATTCGTTAGGACGAAGAGAGGTGTTGATAATGACGTTCGAATTACGGGCGTACATTATCTATGGACTGGAATTCGAAGCGAACCGGGCGTTCGAATAATAACGTTTTCAGTGAACGACGACGACTAAGTTGAATCGATCGACTTGGACGTATACGGTCACCGTTCGAAGTTAATTTGAGACCAACTCGTCATGTTTTCGAAATGCCATTTGTACGTCGCCTATCACGTGAGACAGTTTAGGCCGCGACAGTGGCGGTCGTCGCTCGGCCCGTGTTCGACGTGTCTGATGGTCGCTAGATCGTCTGGATCCAAATGTATTTGCCAGAAACAGTCGCCGTTACCGTCAATGTCGCAACAATCGCCGCCGCTGGAACAACCACAACCGCCGCAGCCGCCGTCGGAACAACCACTACCACCGTCACCGACAACAGAAGATGACAAGCCAAAGGGTATCTTCCAACGCTTCAAGGACATGGCCAGAAAATACTGGCACGTCATGTTGCCCGTCCATCTGGTCACGTCAACCCTGTGGTTTGGTTCATTTTATTTCGTCGCCAACAGCGGCGTAAATGTGCCCGCCCTGTTGGAATCGCTCGGCTTTCCCGAGTGGATCACCAACAAGGTGGGTAGTAACAACTCGTGGAGCAGTAGCTTGGTGATTGCCTATGCGTTGTACAAGATATTTACACCACTCAGGTACATGGTAACAGTAGGTTGTGTCACTGTGACCATACGTGTTTTGCGAAGATTGGGGTATGAGGTTGTCAGTACCCCAAAAAAATAGTACAAAATGAACAACACTGCAGTTTTCTATAGTATATATATATATATAAATATATACGTATACATTTATAAGATTGGTGACATTTTACGTTAAAAAATTGAAAAGTTTGTGTTGTAATTTTATAATTTTTATAAAGTATATTGTAAAATTTGTTAGACGATATGTTTGATGACCATTAATGTTATATATAATAAAAGTTAAAACGTTAAATATCAACGACGAATTTTTATTAAAAAAAAGTATCGATAGACCTCGGGGAAAAAAATTGTTTTGTAATGCCTTGTTGAATAAACAAATTGTGTATAATTAACGTTGTGATATTATTTCATCAACATATACATGTTTTCAAAATAATGTTTATTTATAGTTTATAAGTTAGTTTTTTATTACGAAGATGGAAAATAAAAACTTCTGTATTCTTATACGTTTAAAATATCTTCATCAATTGAAACTGTTGTTTGCTGCCTTTAAATCGAAATGATGTTCAAGATCAAAAAACCATTTAAACCAAAAAATGACGACTATATTAAGAAAAAATAAAAATACACGGAGCCTATTTCAGATATGAGACAAACAAAAGCGTAAAAATGAATTAATAATCGTTCGATATAATTTGAAGTAATTACAGTTTTATAAACGAGCGCTCAATGACATCATGCAATTATATTCTCATCGATTAAATCATTTACAGGCTTTCGTAATAATTAGCATTTTCTAGTTATAGGTAATTACTGATAAGTCACATAATTTTGCAAGATTTCATTCAATATTTATTTAAAGGAATCTAGTTTCACCTTGTGAAAATCTGCTATTAAGTTGGCTGGCTTTTTTCAGTATCGATTGTTTTTGAGCATTATCAAATTTATTACTTTGCAAATCAATTTCTCTGCTAAACGGTCTTCTCTCTTTTGGTAAATTATCTTCACTTTTTTGCTGAAAAAAATATTAAGACTTAATAATCTGAAAATACAATATATAAAATTTCTTCGTATTCTAAGAAATCTTAGTGATTCGAGTTTAATAAGTTTTTTTTGTACTGTTCAAAAATGTTATTACAATTGTATATATATGTTATTCTAAATAGTTATAATTAAAAATATATAATTAACGGAAATATATTATTTATTTCGTTTACGAATATTTTTAACGTTATAGTTATAAAAACATTGCCGCCAATTTATTTTACAAACACAATTTATTCTTCATTGAACGTTTTGCTTTTAATATATTAAACAAATGTTATGTTATTTACATAATATTGGTTATGTATTGATTATAACATTATCATTTTAGCAAAAACAAGAGTCTAAAAATATAATACATAATATAAATTACGTTTAAAAATTAAAAGCTAAATTTTTTTTAAATAAAATATAAAAAACACTTATTTTGTAAGTGTATGAAACAAATTAATAACAAAACCAAGTACACAGACTGCATTGAAATCCCAGTTGAAATACTAATTGTAAGAGGGAAATAAGAAAATTAGATTCATTTTTTTTTTGTAAGAAAGAACTATATATTGCAACAAGAAACTACCAAACCTTAAGTTTTAATCATTAATTTCCAAAGACATTATTCATAGTAATATTAATAAATGTACCAATTTTTGTTTTTTCAGTTTTTCCTGATGCATTTCTAATAACGAATACGGTTTTCGTTTTTCCGTGACCTCTGCCATTTTTTCCATTTGTTCGTCACGCTTTTGAATCGCAATTAGTTTTAATACATCTATGTCGGACACTTCAGCTTGTTTGGGTTCTTCTATATTGCGCTGTTTATCCAACGGAGTGTCGGTCCATTCAGATCGATTACTCATATCTGGACCTTCTCGTCTTCTGAACTGTCTTGCACCTAAACCTAGATTGGCAGCTTTTTCTGGAGGCAATTCCAACATCCATTTTTCTCGAGCTGTCTGCTGTTTGTTTTCATCGTGCACCTGTAATAACAACGTTTGTAATAATCGTTAACAATTGAGTGAAAAATGCCTACAAGAATACAAACTCACTTCTCCAGCAAATTTTCTCTTCATGTACTCGGCCCTGAGTTCTAATTGATTCTGTACAAACTGTTGTTCAGAATTTGATGTTATTAACTCGACAGGCAAAGGTCCAAATCCTGTTGCATCATCGTCTTGAGGCTGGTTTGAAGTTGTTATCATTTTGAAATCCAAAGGTAATGTTGGTCCAGGAATACGTTTCTGTTGGATTAGGTGAGGAGGTAAACTGGGCCCATACGAATCGTTTTGGTCACGAGCCAGTAAGCCATCAGTAACTGTTTTATCATTGCTACCACCGTCAGGGTCTGAAGGAAGATGACTGACAGGCAAGATAGGACCAATAGGTTTCATAATTATCGACGGAGGAGCCACTGGTTTCGGACGTAGGTCGCTCTTAAGTGGAACGATTGGAACGTGGTACTCACCGTCTTTATGCTTGTGCTTGGAAGACGAGTGTTTATGTTTCTTATGTTTCTTATGCTCCTTTCCCATCGTTAGTCGTACGCAATTTTCGAAAATCTGGACGTAAACAACGTGTTCACTTCGACGGTCTTTTACGGATATCGAAACAACCGAAGTTCAAGCGGAACCACCGTCGAGAATTCAAAGCGCGAAACATCGAATGCGTACGTTCGGCGCGAGTTTTCTGAAAATTCTAATTGAAATACATTCCGAAAAATACGAATCTTTAATATATGAATTTTGTTGATAACTGACCACTGATAACAATTGTCAATAAAATTTTATTTTTCGTTTTCCGCCTTTTTAAATTTCTTCTGTGAGAGACCCTAACATTTGAAATACATTTAATGATTTTGAAGTATACGCTTTAACCTTTAAGTATCGAAGAAAAACGTACTTTTTATAAAATTTAACATATAAAAACGATCACACACCTATGTACTAAAATTATTATAAATATAAAATATTTAACTAGTTCTTTAGAACTAAGTTCTTTTCCCATTAAGTCCTAAAAACTATCATTCTTGAATGTTAAAATTACGTCCTCTATGGTTAGGTAATATGGCAATAATATTAATATATGCAAATAAGTATACGCTTTAATTCACATTTTAATATTATTCTTTTATATATATATTAAGAAAACAATAACTAGTACATAAAAAAACAATAATCAACGTAATTATTAGTCACATATATTTTGTTTATATTCAAAACTTTCATCAATTTTTACTTAATATACTATGTGATTGAAATTTTAAATGAGTGTTGTTTTTCATTGACAAGTGATTGAAAAAAATTCATACGTATAATTTATAAAGTAATAGATAAAGAATGATTGTTGTGTTGAAATTGTTTTAAACAATAATAATCACAATTGTTTTTTAATTCAAATGTTCTCATTCATCTTTAGTTAAATGATCAGGAGCCATCGACTCATTGGGATTGTGTTCATCATCATTCAATACATTTCGATTGATTACCCAATCATCTACAAGGAAATAAGAAAATAATTTTGTGTTGATTAATATTAATTATTAGAAACAAATTCACTACATATACAAAAAAAAAAACCATAATATAAATTCATTTGATTTTTACTCCCTACGTAATTTTGATATATAATAAATAGGATTTGTGAATTTGGTGCATTGTAAACTTCAAAAAAATAACACATTTATGTTTAATGATTTAATAAATTCTTCTTCCTTGCCACTTTTTCAGCCATGTAGGGTCGGCTAGATTAATTTAAGTTTTAATATATGAAATTAACATCTTATTTGGCATAGTTTTAATTATGAATTAATATCTTATCTTTAATAAAGTTTATATCCAACAACCAAGTAATAAAAATATGAATTTGCTACAAATTCAGTCTTAATAATAAATGTTATCTTATAACAATATTTTTAAATTTACTCAAATTAAATATAGAAAAAATATTACTAAGTACCTAATGACTCACATAATCGTTGAAATAACTAAAAAATTATTTTTTAAAAATAATTAGCAATTTAAATTAAAAATATTAAAGAAAAGCAAAATAATTGTTTACGTGTATAGTGAGAGTCTGTGAAAATTGAAGCGAATAAATTATGTTCTTCTAAATCCAAAAATCTAAAATAAATAAAAAATGTGTAAGTCGCGTCTATAAAATAATCGTTTATTCTCATAGTCTAATAATTTAGATAATTTACCTATTTGATTCACTTGAACTGGATGTTTCTTGAGATACATTATTTACAAACCTTTCATTTGTCTGAAAAAAATAATAACAAGTAATGTATAAACGTTAAAAATTCATTAATTTAAGATTGTTTTTGTTTTGAAATTTACAGGAAGCATAGGATTATGTAACCCATGATTTGTCAGGGTTAGGTGAGATAAATTTCTTTCATTTTGAGACATTGTTCGGTTCCATTCGGAAACACTTGGATTAACAGTGATACATTCTGAAAGTTAAGACATAATTTTATTAATTTTGCAAAAAATATATTAATACAGTTTTCAAATTTTTATTTGATATATAGACAACTTTGCATTGTGTTATGTTTGTTTTGTATTCTGCCATCTGCAAACGCCAATCACAATTATGCTAGAAACTAATTTATTTTTGTTCATAACATGGCTGTTGAAATATCAGATACTAAGCAACACACAACACCATAATTATACCACTAAATATTTTATATCTAATAGACTTCATGGAAAATTGAAAAATAATTGTAATGTGATAATAAGTAAAATTAATGAAATTATATTGTCCCTTTGTACAATTTTAAAATTTTAACTAGCTGTAAATTTTATCAATATATATTTGTTGTTGTTTGGTATTAGTATATTACGTTTTAGAAGGTTTAGTATTTTTAATATATTTCTGATATAATAGCAAAATATGATTAAAATTGCTTATTTCTACACGATACGAAATATTACATAGTTATTTAAACTACGCACAATTTAGAAATATTAAAAAAAATTTAATAATAATTAGAATACCTGGTAGAGAAATACGTAGAGCATTTTTCAATTTTTCCAAGCAAAATCTAATAGTAAAAATAATACATTGTTTTAGAGTTACAATTAAGGGTTCATTTCAAATAATGAGTTAATAAACCATAGGAAAATATAAAACAAAAAAGTTTAAATAAGAACAAATATAAAATAATTTACAGAGCTTCTGATATGTCAGATTAAAGTTTGTGAACTATTTACATATTTTTAGTAGATAATAAAAAAAAATATATAATTTTTGTTTACAAAATAAACGTGAATATAGTAAAATAATTATATAACGGACATAGTAGCTTAATTTTTTGGTGAACTTAATTGGTATTTACTAATATTTCTTAAACAATTCTCAAAACGAAAATTTATATATATACATATATAATTTAATAATTAAAATTACAAAACTTGACTCACCTATGAGTTCAGAAATATTGTTTGGTGAATCACAAGTTACACTATTTTCACACAGAGGACTAGTACAAGACTTATTTGGATTCTAAAAATAACAAATATATATATATATATATACAATGATTATTTGTATACATAAAAATAACATTTACATCCGTTTCTTCAAAAATGCGACTAAGTCTTTCCAACATAGACTGTGCTGTTTCATCTTGGAAACGGTTTTGGAATTCATTGTCATTCATGGTTTGCAAAGACAGTGATGGTTGTAGCAATGGTTTTGAAGCATTTTCACTAGATATTCTTTGATCTTCGTTAAAAATTGCAACAGGTTTTCTACATATAAATGTAATTACAAGACACATTGTAATTTAATGGTATCAATATGACAAATAATTTTAAGATTCTAAACTATTCATACTCAATCGCTTCAGTGCACTCAAATTCGTCCAATAACGATTGTATTTCAATTTTACGCTTTTTGTCTGGACTCTGTACTTTTTTATCAATTGGTTTAACTTTGGCAGGAATTTCCTAAATATAATTAAAAATAAATATTTGTATAGACTTAAAAATAGTTTTTTCATTCAAGTAACTTATAAAAGAAAATACATAGTTCAAATCAAACATAATATATGAACAATACCTCTTCATTAGAACTTTCCAACTGGTCAAAAATTATGCACGTCTCTAGTTCTAATTTAGATAAATACCATTGTTGTTCTCTACATTTTTGATAATATGTGGGTGGACGAACACTAAATCTGTTTAAAAAATAATAATGTACATATTTATAAGTACAAATTTAAGGTATTTGCTATTAAAGTAACTAACTTAAAAAATAATGTATCACGTTCTAGAAATCCCTCATTTCTTAATAAATCCAGTCTAAAAAATCTGTTGTACCCCCAGCATTCACCAATTTCAAAATTTGACGTGAACTCTCTGAGTACATGTTTATATGCAAGATTTATGTGATGTTGATTAAGCATTTCAATACGATACTCGTATCTAAATACAAGACATACATAATATACATTAATGGTTAGTTTTATAATATGAAATATCAAACAAATTCACATAGTATATTTGATTTTTAAATGAAATTATAATAAAACAATATGTAACCTAGACAGTCCAGGTGGGCCTGACATGAGCTCTAAAAAAACTGATAAATATTTATCTTTTACAATGCCGTTTCCATTAGGATACACTTTAAGTCTCCACTTAACACCATTACAGCCAATTGGAAGTGAATAAATTGGTTTAGATTGTCGTAGTTTTTCGGAAAATGAATTAATTATTAAATTACCTCCTTCAAATGTTGGTATCATTTCGCTAAAAGCAAGAAAAAAAATTAATAGAAATTATTTTTATATTTGTAATACAATTAAATAATTCACCTATGAAAATCTGGACAGACAGTCATCAAAATTGGGAGTTTTTTCTTTTGTATTTTAGCCATAGTTTTTTTTAAATTAGGAGCACTATTAATCAATTGAGTCATTGGCATACGGGATACTTCTAAATCGCAATCATTCAAAAACTTTTCAATCTGTTCAGATTCATTAAGTAAATCATTTTTTTGTCCTAATAAAGTAGCGAGTTTAATGTTGAGTTCTTTTTCTAAATCCATCATCATACATTCTACGGCCGAACGTATTTCACGTACTTTGAGCTCTTTAGCTTGTCGAATCTCTATTATATTTTTATCCTGAAAAAGAAACACTTATGATTTACGTCACTTCTATAGTCACATAGTTAAACATTTGCTGCACAGTGTCTGGGAATTAAATTTATATTTTTGATAAAAAGACAATTTTACGCAAATAAATTCTTTAATGGGTATTGATTGAACACGGTTTGTTAACTACAATATTTATAAAGGATAATATGAACTTTTACAGACAAAAAAATAAAACGATCAGACACACTGAATTGGATTAGTAAAGGCTTTAAAAATGTAATTAAAAATTTATTTGACTAGATACATACAAGTTGTTCGATACTTTTCTTAATTGTGTCTTCTTTATTTTTAAGATTGTCACAACTCCTACTTAGTTGTGCCAATATTTCACTATAGGTATCTTCAACAGGCTGGAACTTATGATCATTATGGGCTGAATTATCAAATAGGGCACATCGATGACAAATGGTCAAATTGCATGTAACGCAAAACACAGAAAGTCGTTCATTATGTGTTTCACACCTGAAATAAAATGAAATATTTTTAAATGTAAATGTAAGGTTCATATTGTTTTCTCAACTACATACATAGTTGCATGGCCAGGATCACTTAATAGTGATGACTTAATTATGGCCAATATGTATTGGATGCCCCCCTTTCTTTCCTTTTTCAAAAATATTTAACATCGATACACAAATTACATATCGTAAGTAGGTGAAATTATATTATAACGCTTTTGTAAATTTGAGATTTTGGAAGCACGGTGTGCCGGTACCTTTTCAATACAGTATTGTTAATACGTTTTAAAAATGAATCGAGATTTAATTCCAATAATCGATTATTTGAACAAATATATACAACATAATGGATAGTAAAATTTGTTTAGGTGGCTTAGCTATATGCCTGACTACGCACCTTTGGTCTCGGGACTGTCCAACATTGGTCACATCCACAATGCTCAAACAACCGAGTTGATCAGACAGGTCTTCGACCCATCGACAGTTAACAATCTCGTGTAAATGTAAAGTTGCACGGCAATGGGGGCATTGAGATCGTTGTTCAGTTAGCCATCGATGCATACAAGAATAGCAACATAATTTTGAACAATGCGGACACAAGTGTGCGTCTTGTATTTTTTCCATGCAAATGAAACATTTGAATGTTTCAAGCAACGTCTATAAATCAAAATTGTCATATAAACGGTCACTAATACATTTAGATAAATATTGGTAAAATTGAGGGTAACTCTCCAACCGCGTATAAGGAGGCCGGTCGTTAAAACAAATTAATGCAAACGAAATGAAAAGTATCGCAGATACGATTACGACGGTGGAAGCGATGGCAACTAGAGGTGTACCTGCAAGTATTCCGGATTTGGCGCCGAGGCCATTTTTTGAGTTTTGCTCGAAAATGAATATTCGACGAGATGACTTCGTTCGGTGCTAATACTTTATATGCCAATATAGTCGTTGACGAAGTGGGAAATACGAGATTGAGCGAGCGGGTGAAGAAACTAGCGATTATCGTACACGAATATATAAGGATATTATCGCGAAACGAAAATTCCGTAGTCGGTTGGTTATTTTTGAACGTTTTTACATAATTTTGTCGTTACGGACAATGGACGGCAGCTGCATGGTACTGCGACAATATCAACCCGTCCTGCGGGTCTCTTTCGTTGGACACAACAGACGTCGACAAAATAGCGCGCTACGTGACGATTTTACGAACGTACCGTTAACGGTCGACAAAAACGACGAATAATTTCAGAGCGACATTATTAATCCAACGGTACGGAGCTGAAACAATCAACCGTCGAAATCGTTGGACAATTGATAAAAAGGAACGAAACAACCGTTGTCAAGAGACGGACGGCGCGCCACTGTCAGTGCGAACGGGACAAAGGGTTTCCAAAATGCGCGCGTAACATAAGTCGTCCGTGTACCATACGTAATTATTTTTGATTTTTTGAAGCATTAGTTGTTTTTCAACGATTTGTCTAGTACTTGTTTAACCATTTCTTACGGGGGTTCGTGATTATTAGGTAGCTCGAAAACTCTAAAAATCGTAATTCGTCGTTTTTTAATTTTTTTTTTTTCACGATTTTTGCCGTTAATGCCGAAATAGTTTATCGCTATAGACTCGTCACGGTTATTGTCGTAAGATATATTATTGAGATTTTTATCGGTCGACCGCGAAACGCCGACACACTGGAATCGTTGTCGAAGTCGGGCAAAACCCACTCGTTATTGTATATATTGGAATTATTATTTAATAGTGTACATTTTTGTGGCTAAAATTAATGTGTTTTTACGACTCGAGTAGTCATTTTTCGTTGGCCATCGTTTTGTTGCGATTAATTTGTTAAGATTATAAATTGTACAATTTTTTTTTTTATACTGGATAACTCAAAGGGTTACCAATATTAATCTTTATTATAGTGTTGTGCACTATCCGTTGAGACGGTTGGGCATTTGAAAAACCGCCGTCTGTTGTAATTTCGGTAGTCGGTTAAGATTTGGTAATGGGTTCGTTCAGGAGCATACGAGTCGTTTGAGGTTGGATAGAATTAACGAGTCGAGTAGATTATCAAAATATAATTATTATTAATTTGTTTTATTGTGTTTTGTTGCGTCGCACACATTCTTCCGGCTACACCAACGTTGCATAATTCGTGGAGCAATTTTTCCACTCTTCCCGAATACTCTTTTTTTTTTTTATAATCGGCAA